>JASDQU010282851.1:0-12502 GCA_032191745.1 Picea mariana
TATTCAAAGTAATAATAAAACTATGAGGCCTAGACTCCATACATCATGACTTTTCCATAAATAAGGTTGGCCCAAAAGAACATTACAAACTTCAAGAGGAGCAACATCACACAATACCTCGTCTTTGAAGGGCTTGATGTCGTACGACAGTCGACACTGTTGGCTGACGTGGAGATCGTTTCCTTGGCAGAGTCATCCAATGGTGTAGGGATGCAGGTACAACGTTGTTGGCAAGGTTAGTCGCTTGATGACCTCCACTGAGATGAGGTTCTTCTGGCTACCGCTATCAATGATCAAGTGCAGTGGGGTGCCTTTTACCCACATCTGCGAATGGAAAAGTTGTTCGCCTTCTTCTGGCTTGTCTGGTTCACCAGGCTAAAGCTTGGTGGTAGAAATAGTGGCATTGCGTTCCATGTCAATGATCCGTCTTCCCCTTTCTAGTTCTGAATCAGAGTCAGAACTTGCATCTGATTCAGAGGCTTTCACTTCGACCACCAGCGACTACTTTGAGCGACAATCATCAGTGTTATGCCAAGGGCTCTCATGGAAGTCACACCACTTCTTGGTATCCTTCTTTGTCTTTCCGATGTCCTTCTTTTCTTGCGTCTTGGACTGGTTTCCCTGATACTGTCCATCTTTGTTGTGTCCTTTGTTCTATAGTTTGGGGCCACCCTTTCTTGGATATTGTTGTGCGAGATTCCTAGGCTCAAATTTTCGCATCTTTTGTTTGAGCTTCTGCTCAATTTTGATGGCATACCGATAGGCTGCACCCAAGGAAGAGATGTCCAAAAAATCCATTTTGGTATGGATGTATCTATGTAGAGCACCGCAATAATTGAGCACCAAATTTTTCTCTGAATCTTCGATACCTAGCTTGGTGCGCAGGGTATGGAAGATATTTGTGAAATCTGGCATTGCCTGGTCTCTTTCTTTCCGCAGTTTGGTGCATTTGGTATACACGTCGTCAAAACTTCTGACAAGGTAGTATTTTTCCTTAATAGAATCCCTAAAGGATTCCCAGGTGGCCGCGATTGTAAATAATGAGGGTTCCTCTATTTCCTTTTTCTCATAGAAATTTTCCCACCAATATTTGATATGGGGAACGACTTTGAGGAGCACAAAAGTAATTTTTTCTCTATTTGAAAAGTTATGGACAAATAAATACCCTTCTAGTAGATTCAACCACATGTTTACAAAATCTGCGTCTATCTGACCTTCAAATATAGGAATATTGAAGTTGATTTGTACCTTGAAGGGGGTGACACCTCCTCTCGAGGAAGATGTGTCCCCTGTTGGTAGCTGCCGAAGGACTTTTGTGTGAAACTATCCATCATATTGTTCTTATGTTGTGTGAGGGATTCCTCAAGAAACATTTCGAAAGGATCTATTGTCCTCTCATGTTTCTTTTCCCCTGCCATGAGAGGTCTTTTGGGCATGTGAGAGCTTTTGTCCTCAAGAGAAACAAGCTCGAGACCCAATTCTTTGTACCCTGACCTCGTTGGGGACATGCATTAAGACGACAAGGAGCAGACCGCTCTAATACCATTGATCCAGATTTTATGAGTAGAACGAAATGAATACATATTATTAAAAGATGCTTAACATAGAATAACAGAGATACAGTAAAATTGGTTTTCTATTCAATAAGGAAATACGTTGAAACTGTAAAATGCAGCGGAAAACAGGCTTGCTAGAATGGTGGCATCTTATCTCTGAGAAGAGATGTGACGGTTGATCTCATTCACAAGAATACGATTACAATGAGGCTCTGGAGGCATTTTTACAATAAATAGCAATGTCAAGAATCCTAGACATACAAAAACCTAACCCTAGGAGATGTAGCGCCAAAAGTCATGTGGGCCCCGTTTGGGTAAGTTAGTACATCAACTTCCCGGGGTCGTAACTTTTTCATACGATATTTGTTTTAGGCACACGATAGCCTGTTGGAAAGGTCTATCTGAATATGGTGAGCCCTAAAAACACTTTTTAGGGCCTCAAAACGACCCCGTAAGTTAGGGACCCAAAAACTAGGAAAACAAAAAACTGTCAAATTGGAAAACTGCCAAAATGAACCAATTGGAATAGGTGGGAGGCCACCGACATCCATCTGGATCACCACCTCATACAGTTACATGATATGGACTAGATCCCACATGGGAAACACCCCAAACTTAAGAGAGGTTAGCCCAATATGACGCCCTAAGAACTTCTCCAAACCTAACTTGTCAAATTACATAACGTCTTTGAGCATTTGTCTGGGTTAAAGGGGGGCTTGATGCACATGTTTGGGTAATTTGATTATTGGATGTCATTTACATTTTATGATCCCTGTGACTTATGAACCCCTGGAGGGCGTACATTTTGTTGTTGCAGGACTTTTCCTAGTGGACAGGAACACATGAGGGAATGATTCGCTCGGACCTTAATTAAATCCCACTAATGGATGTTGTAACCCCAGACAGGGGTAAGAAGATATTGAATATTTGCACCAACAAAAAAGAAGGATGTCGCCTTTGGAGGCACCCTGATAGACCTAGGCCTAGGGGAATCTTTCTCTTCCACATGGACGTTGGCCCTTGAAAGCCCAAGACGTCACCATCATGACCTTGGACACCATCCAAAGCTAGGGTTTTCATTTTGGAGGCATTTATGAGCCTAGTGGCACGTGTGGGCTTCATCTGGGGCCTTTAGAAGCCAAGTTCCATACCTTTTAGGATCATCATTCCACCTTGGGGCCTCAACGTCACACTAGGAGGGCATGATTTCAGCCTTGGAGGTGTCTTTAGATGCTAATTAATTTTATTTATGTCAAATTTGAATTTATTTGTAAATTGGCTAGGTCGGCCTTATTTTGACCTAAAATTAATTAAAGCTCAAAGATTTTGTATATATAAACACAAAGTACATTCATTTTTACATCACAAATTCTCATACAAGAGGAGAGGTCTGAAATTGTGAGGCACTCTTGTATAAGGCTAATTTTTGTAAGTTGGATCAATCTTGGAAATTTTTATGGTGATCTTGCATGGTATTTTCATGATTATTCTTGGTTCAAGTACGTAAAATCTGCATTTTTCATCATCTATTGAATGGTTTATGTATGGTTTTATTTTCTCATACAATATTATGAAATTGCATGGTATACTTAATGCTTGAAGTAAGGAACTTAAATTTCTACTTTCTTACTTTCTATTTGCCAAGCTTTTTATTGAATTGATATAGTGACTAGTGAAACCCTGGAGCTATAAATTGCTAGCACTCTAAGGTTTTGACCTAGTTATCTTTGCCTAAGCTTTATCCCATAAGAAGCCTAAGGAGAGAAAGGTGCTAGGGCCTAGAATTGCCTACACCCTAGTATCTTGTTTCTTGAGGTAAATGTATAGGGGGATTTAAGTTACTACTTCTCCTATGAATTCACCCTCTTAGACTTTTGATCATTATAAAAATTGATTTGTAGCCTTTGAAGAATCCATCCACTTGAGTCCATAATCCCTAGAAGGCACTAGTTCTCACCTCTCTCTTGTTGAAGGATTGATTAAACAATCAAACACTCTTCTGCTAAGATTTTACTAACTATTTCTAACGCTAGTTTATCCTAGATCATTAAATTATTTGTTGTTGTTATAAATGACTGCTACAGCCATCTAAATGCAACAAATTTTCTCCATAATTGACTTTGAATACTAGATAAACACTTCAAAAGTTGCGTATGACATTTGATTATCATTCTGCCTAGTAAATGTTATCTGTTTACTGTCTTTTCAAGCAATTCTAAGGAGTATTTGTTGCAGTTGTTACATTTTATCAATTGTCGTTGTAAAGTTATTAACTACTACAATTTTATATCATCTAGCACTTATTTTCACTGTCCATTGTCTATTGTGGTGTTATTATCATATTTGTACTTGGAATTATTGTATATGCATGTTATATTTTCTTGTTCCGTGCAGGTACATCAAGCACTTCATTAACCTCATATTTTAGACACAGACTTAGTGACTTTGGTAACCAGTGAGAGGGGGGAATATATCTTGACCATAACCCTAATTTTCCAACCCTTTAGGTTATCCGGGACACCTCCCCAGGGGTAGACCTTGCATATCCATAAAAATTGGAGATTTCCTATTAAGGTGAAAGTGATAGGATATCATGTTTGTTACACCAATCTCCCTTACTTGCCTTGGGATTTGAGAAAATACAAATTGCACGATAAAATTTTTGGCATCATTTACAAGGAACAATGAGTCAATATTCCTGAAACAACACTTTTTCGATAAGCATGTTCTCAACGCCTTCATTTCACAAACCTTACATGGAGACTCCAATGAGGATGATCCTCTCATCCCTTTGATAATATCATGGAGATTGTCTGGCGATTCCACTAATGACGGCCCATAGAGAATGTCAGTGTACACCTTATTATCTTGTAGTTCCTATTATCCCCATGGCCCCTCCTAAGTGGGCCCCCGAAGAGATCATCAACCCTTCGGACCTAGATAATATCAAATGAGGCTTACATGATCCACCTAAGGATGTCGATTCATGGATACCCAAGTTTTTCGGAGAGGCTGGGGCTTCTGGAAACACACATTGGACCAAATTTTGTGAAAGCTACGACTTCCATCAGTCTGGAATGAACATCTTGACATATTCATGAAACTTTTCCTTGCCTCACTTACCGGAGATGATAGAAAATGGAGAACTAACCTCCCAAGCAAGAGCCTCACAACCTGTGAAGGTTTAGAACAAGTTTTCTTGCAAAGGTGGGGTGTGATAGAAGATATGGCCTCCCTTTACTCACAATATATCAAGATTTGCAAACAAGACGATGAGACTGTTAGGGAATTTAATGATAGGTTTAATGCCTTGCTTGGTCGAATTGATTCTTATTTTCAACCAAAGAGCGTTATTCTTGGACAATACCTCAATTATTTTGAAGGAAACTTCCAATCCCTCCTCAAGAACCGATTCGCAACAAACCTTAAGGAGGCACAAGATGGTGATTGTTGGATTGAAGAAAATATCAAATGGTGTGATCCCATTCCCCAGGACCAATATGATGTCCTATGGTTCAATGAGGAGGATGTTGAGGAAGAAGAACATGATTTCCCAGAGATACTAGAGGTCAACGATGAGATTAAGTTATCCATTCCTCCTAAAGGGACTAGTACTTGGAAGAATGGGTTCTCAAATATGAAAGATGCCTTAATTGTTTCAAAACGACATGAACCCTCTGAGGATATAGGTACCTCAGAAGAAATCACTAAGTTGGAAAGGGAACTATCACAATCCCAAAAGCCTCCTTCTATGAGACTTACTCAAAATACTATTCAGACAATAAAACCTCATGCTCCAAAAGAACAAATTTGTCCAAACACCTTGGATCTACAAAATGTTGCGAGGTGAGAAGATGATTTTAAGTCCTTATCATGCAAACAATCCCATTTTGAATGTGATCACACGAAGTTTACTCATGATAAACTTAATTACGTAAATTCCATCTTTACCTTGTTTCCTTAAGAGTGCCTCAATATCACGCCAAAGCAAATACAAAAAAACCAATACATGAGGAAGCCTAGGATTGAGTGCTTGAGCCAAACAAGTGAGGACTCAAGGGTGAAGCTTGGAGAGCCCCGGGTGTATGCTAGGGATCTACCCAAACCTTTCCCAAAACATAGCAATAATAGGACCAACCTAAGCACTAGTATGGCCTATATCTTACAAAAGGTCAAAAGGATTCATGGAATGTTGGAAATCCATTCGTTGACAAAACGGATTCGAAGAAACTTCCACACTATTACAAACTGGTCATTTTGAGCAAAATGAACAAGCACGCTTTCTCACTTCCTTGCTAATAGATGACCTATGTCTTCACAAATTCATGCTTGACTCCGAGTCATCTGTCAATATGATAAGTTTGAAGGTTATGAACCAATTAGCGCTAGAAGTTACAGGGCCTTATGCCAACGTTTGTAGATTTGAGTCAAAGAGCATCAAGTTCTATCGCTTGATGGAAGGTCTTGAATTCCACCTTGATGACTACCCTGATTTCCCCATCATAATGGAAGTCATTGTTGTCGATATACCTGACACTTGGGGAATGGTATTATCTAGGGAATGGAGTGCTACTTTAGGCGAAAGTTTGCATATGGACTTGTCCTATGCAACTATCCCCGTCGGGGACCAAGATTGTATCACTTTGCATAACAAGCCAACGAGGATGGAACACATTGAAAGGTGTAATCATGGACATAGTAACTACAACTCTGTAGATCCCTGCTTATTTCAAGACTGGACCGCTCTTCCCTAGGTGGAAGAAGAAAATATTAATGAGATAACATGGACCAAGGGAAAGGGTGACCAAAATCCTCCTAGCAGTCACAAGGACAACAATACACAAGGTAATGATGAGACGTTACATTTTCACGAAAAATACATAAGGGATAGTTCTTTTGTTATGGAGTAGGAGAGAGATACAAGTTGGGGTGATTATCCTGATGATGCCTCTAACTTCTCTGAAGAATGGGATGACCATTCTTCTACACAAGAGGATGAAATTGACGATTTTATAAGGTTTAGAGGGAAAGGAGTTGGCTTCGTCAAATGGAAGGGGAATGATGAACATTTGTTGGCTGAGCCAAACCAAGAAGATGTACTTACTACAGAACCCCACCCCCCTCCCTCAACACAATACACTAGAATACAAGAACCAGATGATTTTGAAGGAGGGGACTACAAGAAAGGAGATTTGGTTTTAGAGTGGGATACAAAGATGGGGTAACTAACAACATTAAGGGATGCACAAAGTTTTTTCTTGGACCCTTCAAGATCAGAATGAAGTGAGTCAATGATTCCTACTACTTGTCCATGATCAAAGGGAGGAAACGTCCATTACCATTCAGTGGACGCCTCCTCAAACCCCATCATGGGGCAAAGACTCGACTTCACGGGTAAGTATAAGTGAGTTAGGATATGTAGGCATTTTTCATCCATTGTATATACCATTGCATATCATGTTAGCATAGTTATAGTTGCATTTGCATATTATTTTGTCTTTCTTGTATATATGTATGCTCATAATCATATGTTAGATTAGAGATGCTCTTTATTTTATTATATCATATATGAACAAGGGGTGATATCACCACCCTAAGGATTACTAATATCTTTTGTTGAGATTTAGTAGGCACAAGTCATACCAGAGATGTTGAGGTTCTCATGCGCTCTATGGTGAGCGAATGTCCCCGAGTTGGAGCCAAATGTTATACCCTACCCTAGGTATGACTAAGGAGATCATGTCTCGAGGCCCATATGTCCTAGAAATGGAGTATCGAGAGCCAAACAACTTGAGCATGGCCCCAGAGGGCCCCTCTTTTCTTCAGTGCAGTCCATTTATCAACATAAACAATATCCACCCCACCATCCTGGTCCTGAAGTAACAATAAGTATTTCTCCATGAGGTAATGAGTCTGGGTATCATGGTATGTATCACTCTGATTTTTGAAGCACTTGAATATGTTGCATTGAATCCTTCTTCATTTCATGATGTTTGCTTGGAAATTATGCTCTTTTCCTCGTTCATACCTAGAAGGGTGACGTGGTGCCCTAGTAAGTTGATCTCACTTTAGGATGGGTTGTCAATGGGTGGGTCTGTGAAAGTTCATCGTCCATTCCCTCCATACTTACCACTTTCCATATTTATTCCTCTCATCTCCCCTACCTTTGTTTGGGCATTGGGATTAGATACATTAGGAAGGGTTGTACCTTACCTCGTGGGAAGAAGGGGATAAATGCATAGAGGGTAAAAGTAGATGGAAAGAGTTAAAAGACAATATTGAAACCTTTGAGATGCTTCTCCCAGGGATCCCTGAGAAAGCAGTGAAAATCTTCTTGGTAAGAAAAGGGGACCCATAAGATACATAAACACTCAAGGTACTAGTTGATGGATAGGAGGTCTCATCACGAGCTAGCCTATTATGACCATGGTCATGTAGCGGTATGACACTACCTTCTATCTGGTCACCAAACCAGGGTAGTGGCTCTTGGTGGCATAGACAAGAGAAAGTGAGTCTCATCACGAGCCAACCTTCTCATATCCGTGAAATGTTTGTGGATTACGCTATCACCTCTGGTCATCAATCCAGGATAGTGGTCCTCAACTATTCCCTTGAGGCACAAAAGAAAAATATCAAAAGCAATAAAGCTAAGAGTAAAAGGAAATGAATGGGCTAGGAAAAAATAGCATTTATGACAAGGTGCACCTCTCCCTCTACAAAGGCACCCACATGTAAGATTTTACATTTCCCTGTTATCACATGCACCCTATGCCCAAACACTTACCACATGCCACCTCATACACTTACATGATCTGGACTATATCCCACCTAGGAAACACCCCAAACTTAAGAGAGGTTATCCCAATAGGACGCCATGAGACCTTCTCCAAACCTAACTTTTCAAATTGCATAACATCTTTGAGAATTTATCTGGGTTAAAGGAGGGTTTGATGAACATGTTTGGGTAATTTGATTATTGGATGTGATTTACATGTTATGATCCCTGTGACTTATGAACCCTTGGAGGGCGTACTTGTTGTTGTTGCGGGACTTTGCCCGGTGGATAGGCACACATGAGGGAATGATTAGCTTGGACCTTCATGCGGAGATTAAAGCCCACATATGGATGTTGTAACCCCATCCAGGGGTAAGAAGACATTGAATATTTTCACCATAAAGAAAGAAGGACGTCGCCTTTGGAGGCACCCTGACAGACCTAGACCCAGGGGGATCTTGCTCTTCTACATGGACGTTGGCCCTTGAAGGCCCAAGACATCACCATCATGACCCTGGACATCATCCAGATCTAGATTTCTTGTTTTGGAGGCATTTATGAACCTAGTGGCATGTGTGGTCTTCATCTGGGGCCTTTGGAGGCCAAGCGCCCTACCTTTTAGGCTCAACGTTCCACCTTTTGGGCCTCAACGTCACCCTAGGAGGGCATGACGTCACCCTTGGAGGTGTCTTTAGATGCTAATTAATTTTATTTATATCAAATTTGAATTTGTTTGTAAATTGGCCAGGTCGGCCTTATTTTGACTTAAAATTAATTAAAGGTCAAAGATTTTGTATAAATAAACATAAAGTGCATACATGTTTACATCACAACTTCTCATACAAGAGGAGAGGTCTGAAATTTTTTCCCTAGTAAGGGCTATTGGCTGAAATTGTGAGGCACACTCTTGTATAAGGATAATTTTTGCAATTTGGATCAATCTTGGAAGTTTTTATGGTGATCTTGCATGGTATTTTCATGATTATTCTTAGTGCAAGTAAGTAAAATCTGCACTTTTTGTCATCTATTGAATGGTTTATTTATGGTTTTATTTTCTCATACAAGATTATGAAATTGCATGGCATACTTAATGCATGAAGTAAGGAACTTAAATTGCTACTTTCTTACTTTCTATTTGCCAAGCTTTTCATTGAATTGATCTAGTGACTAGTGAAACCCTAGAGCCCTAAATTGCTAGCACTCTAAGGTTTTGACCTAATTATATTTGCCTAAGTTTTATCCCATAAGAAGCCTAAGGAGAGTAAGGTGTTAGGGCCTATAATTGCCTACACCCTAGTATCTTGTTTCTTGAGGTAAATGCATAGGGGAACCAGTTCTCAAAATTGCATACACCCTACACCATCTGATGCGCCCTACACCATCGGTTGGCTTCGCCAAGGACGAGATCTTCGCATCAACCAACAATGTTGGTTGCCCTACAACATCAAGCCCTTCAAAGATGAGGTATTATGTGATATTTCTCCCCTTGAAGTTTGTGATGTTCGTTTAGGCGATCCATATTTGTGGAAGCAACATGTTGTGTATGAGTATAGACCTTGCAGTGTTATTATTACTTTGGGTAGACAATTGTACAAGATACACGTTGCCTACTACTATTTCTTTAATATTTGATAAGAAATGCAATAAGGTCATTTCACAAACTGAAAATTTCATCTTCTTTGTGATCCATTCTTGCAATAAGAAGAAGGTCGCCACAACATCCATGACCTCTACACCGAGCCTCTCTTTGCAGCAGAAGAAAGTGGGTGGGATCGTGGAAGAGTATAGAAACATCTTCTCCTCACCCACCGGGGTACCGATGCACTGCCAAGTCTAGCATTCAATTTATCTAACCCATGGTGCACCATTTCCTAATGGACTAGTCTGTCATCGCTCGCTGATGGAAAATGATGAAATCAAGCACCGGATCCAAGAGATGCGTCAAAATGGGCACATCCGACCCAACTCCTCCCCTTGCAGAAGCCCGATTGTGCTGGTGCAAAAGAAATATGGGACATGATGACTCTGCATTGATTACAGAGCATTAAAAAAAATCACAGTCAGGAAACGATACCCAATTCCCCGAATTGATGACCTTCTTGACCAACTCAAGGGGGGAAATTTCTTTAGCAAGATTGACCTAAAGTTTGGCTACCAACAGGTTCCCATCGAACCAACTGATGTATGAAATACAACTTTCAAATCTAAAGAAGGTCTCTTCGAATGGTTTGTCGTGCCCTTTGGCTTAACAAATGCACCAACAACTTTCATGAGATTGATGGATGATGTATTGATACCCTTCACCAACTATTTTGTGGTGGTATATTTAGATGACATCCTCATCTTCAGCAGAACTTGGGAGGAGAACATGCAACATATTCAGCAGATTTTGGGAACAATGTGGCAGCACAAGCTATATGCCAACTTCGAAAAATGCTCCTTTGGCAAGAACAAGGTCCAATAATTGGGCTACATTGTTGATGAGCATGGGGTACATGTGGATCCAGCTAAGATCCAAGTCATTCGTGACTGACCAACCCTAACCACACTAACTGATATTCGAAGCTTCTTGGGACTTGACAACTTCTACCAAAGGTTTGTGTTGGGATTCTCCCATATTGCATGGGCCCTCATCCAAGTAACCAAGGGTGGTGGCAAGGAAAATTTCGCATGAGAGAAAGCACAACAAAAAGCATTTGATGATCTGAAGCATCACTTGTGCTTAGCTCCAATAATCTCCTTACCTGATCTGCAACAACCATTTGAGATTGAGACTGATGCCTCCGACTATGTTGTAGCCACAGTTCTCACTCAACATGGTCATCCAATAGCATACCATAGTGAGACACTCTCATATATTGTCCAAAAATACCCTGCCTATGACAAAGAAATGTATTCCAATGTGCAAGCCTGTCGTCAATGGAAACATTACATTCTGGGAAAGGAGACAATCATCCACACTTATCACAAGCCTATGAAGTTCATACAGACACAGGGGAAGTTGAAAAATGACCGCCATCAAAATTGGTTGTTGGCACCAGGCCGAAGTGGAAAGAAGGAGGATCAAGGGAAAGAAATCATACAGGAAACATAAGTGACAACTGGCAAAAGATCAACATGCGCAAATGCAAGAAAGCATGCACAAAGGAAAGTGCCAGCTGGAGGAAGAACAGCACGCGCATGAGAGAAAAACCTAGCGTAAGAAGGGTTAGGGTTTTGGTAATATTTTGTAAGTGGTTGAAGAGCTTGAAATGTATAAATATAGATACGAAAGTATCAGATAGGTTGGCTATTATAAGTTGTTGTTGTCATTGTTAAATTTATGTTAGTTTTTTCGAGTATCGTTGTTGACGGTACGTGAAGGGTTTTGAATTGTATGAACTGAGTTTTATAAGTTGTTGAGCAAGAATAGATATGAGGAAAGGTATATCTGAGGATTAGACCGCGGGCTATAGAGCCTTGTGCGATCTAGTTTTCCTCATAAAGATCTTACCCACTTTTGCGGAGAATTGTAAGCATTCGGCACGAGGAAATCAAGAACTACTATAATAAAAGAGCCAAGAGCCAAATCTTTGTGGATGTAGCCCAGGAGGGGTGAGCCATGGTAATATCTATGTAATGTGTTTAATTTTTGCATATCTTTACCTTCTTTCAACAGTAGATGATTATGATTGACGAATAACCAAATGCATTATGAGGATTTGTTTATATTTTGTGTTATATGCATGTGATTCTTAGGAACAAGTAGATTATTGTAACAACTCACGGAAAAGGGCCTTAATCAAGAAACCCTTTATCCCCTACTCTATCCTAGACTATAAACACCTGAGTCTTACAGTCACACATATTTATCTATCTTAGGTGAGACTGCGCAGTACCTTCCGGTCGCTGCATTGCCTTCTGGTTTACCAGGAGGGCCGGTAGTTAGAGGCTTTCTTGGAACCTTAATGAAATGAACCCTGTGTCGATTAAAAACCAACAAATGGTTTCATTTTCATCTTAAGACGAACAAGATAGGACTGAGTAGATAAGATAGAGTGGAAAAGAACCATCGAAGAAGCAATTGTTGGTTGTGGAGCCTGATTATCTTCCTGATTTAGAGGTCTTTTTACTTTCAGCCGTGTTTATACCCCATGAAGTATTTACACCCCAGAAGTATGTACACTCTTCC
>JASDQU010282853.1:0-14177 GCA_032191745.1 Picea mariana
TGGGTTTCCACGTTAAACACTGGTGTACTGTGCATGTGTGTGATTGTTTATTTATTATTGCTCATTATTGGATAATAATTCTACATTGATATAACATTTGAAGAAAAAGGATTATAATTACATTATTACTGATTCACCTGCCCTTTCAGTAATCCAACAACGGGTAGAGCGGAACTTTACCTCACTTACTCGCACAGTCCCCATGGCAAAGATCGAGGATCTTCTACCATCCATGTAGCCTCATGTAGTGGGGGCACCACAGACATGGGTTTGGCTTTTTAGGTGTTTGGAAAATGTCATTGATTGTTATAATAGGGCCAACAGGCCCCATCCTTAGTTAGGCTGGACAGTTTACGTGCGGAGGGCACTACTTGTATATTTTTGAGGGCATAAGCCCCTTGACTTTCTACTGGATGTATTTTTTAGGCGCTTGCGCCCACCCATGTACTCTGATATTTCTGATAATATATATGGATTTTTATGTCTTTTTATGTCTTATGGATTACATCTATTTTACATGTGCATGTGTGTGTCTTTCTTACATGTGTGCAAGATGCCAGTCTAATATTTGATTATCTGGAGTATCTATAACTTGATTTAATCTCCTAGGAATATGAAAATATGTAATATAATCAAAGATTCGTTCTAAGAGACGTACCATAAGGAATCATCGGTGTAGAGTAGGTTCATGAACACTGTAAACTCCATTTAATTGAGATGCAACTAGCTGAGCATCTAAATAGACTCGGAGGTGAGAGATACCAAGTGACAAAGTGTCACGAAGTAAATCAATAATTGTGCTATATTTGGCGACATTGTTTGTGGTGTCACCTAAACATATACCTCCTAAAGATAGCAGCTGGCCCTGAGGGGTGAAAATTACCCAAGCTGCGGAGGCAAGCCTCTGAGTGTGTCGACTAGCACCGTTCGAGAATCCAATGAACACCTTTGATTCACTTGACATCTGCCACAGTGAAGAAGATGACATCAAAAAATGACACGTCCATAAAACCAAAAACCCAAAAAGTAATAGTACAAAGACTATACATATATTAAAAAAAATCACCCAAGGTGACCCACCTATGAGTAATACTTCTTGAGGTAGAGCTCATTTCTAGGCTTCACCAAAACATTTCCCTCAAATTCCACTAGACGATAAGTGCCCTTCTGTATTACTTCTTTCATGATGAAAGGTCCGAACCACATGGGTTTGAACTTGCCTACCCCCAGGGGGTCCTTATCTTGGTCATAGACTAGGACAAGGTCACCTTCAGAGAAAATCCGAGGATGAACGGACCGATCATACTAACACTTGACTTTTTGTTTGTGAGCCTCGTTAGACAAGGCCGCATCATGACATTGTTCATTGAGTTGTTTGAGGTATAGTAATCGTTCTTCAAGTGGTGAAGTATCTGGAAATAACTGTACAGCCAAATTTAACGATGGGATCTGAAATTCTATAGGCAAGACTGCTTCCAGCTCGTAAATGAGTTGAAAAGGTGAGAAATCGCTTGCAGTTTTAACAGACATTCGGTAAGCCCATAATGTCGAATACAACATCAAATGCCAATTTGACTTGGATGAATTGATCGTTTGTTGTAGAATGGTTTTAAGAGATTTATTTACAGCTTCCACCTGACCATTCACTTGGGGGTAATAAGGTGATGAATGTTCTTGCCTCAACCCAAGCTTTGATGTTAACTCGATCATCATTATGCTCTGAAAGTGACTGCCATGGTCAGTGACAATCTCTCTCGAGACGTCGAACCTTACAATTATCTGGTTGAACAAAAAGAGAGTGGTTGTCTCCCCGTCATATTTGAATGTTGGCATAGCTTCAACCCACTTGGTGAAGTAGTCTACTGCTACGATGATATAGCAGCGTCCCCTTGCTGAAGGGGGGTTGCATGTAGTGTAATCAATCCCCCATTTAGTGAAGGGATCAATGGCAATAATGGGAAACATGGGAGTGGGGTGTGCCCTCATCTTCCAAGAGAAGATCTGACACGGGTGGCACTTATTGACCGATTCAACATAATCTTTGATTAATGTCGGCCAGAAGTAACCAGCTCATAGAATATTTTGGGTTGTTTCCAACCCATACAAATGACCGCCACATGCTCCAGTGTGGCAATCGTTAAGCATGATTTTCACTTATTCATGAGTGAGACATAGGTGAAGGATGCAGTCTACACCTCGACGATACAATGTGTCTTCGAGTATGAGATAATTCTTATCCTGATGGCATATACGGCGATGCTCATCATGAGAAGCTGAGGTGGGACACTTCAAAGTCTGGAGGTAGACAAGCAATCCTCCATACCAGGGGTCAAAAGATGCGATCAAAAACATGTCTCCTTTGATAGGCGACTCGTCGGGTATGACATCACTTGATTCGACCGGAAGTTTTGATATGAGTTTCGTGAAGACCATCGACTTTTTGGATTTCGCCGAAATGAATTCCAAGTTGAATTCCTAGAGGATAACTATCCATCTACTAATTTTTCTGTCGATGACTCATCATGTCAATATGTATTGAAATGGATTCATGATGGCAATGATGGTGGTCTTGTGAAACAAAATATAATGATGGAACCATTAGACAGCATGAACTGCGGCCAACGCAAGTTTTTCGATATGGGAATAATTGAGTTCTGGTCCAACTAGGCCTCGGCTCTGCTAATAAATCACGTATTCTGAAAGTAAATTATCTTCCTGAACTAATACCATACCGATGATCGACTCTGCAGCGACCAAGTATAATAGGAAATCTTTATTATAATTGGGTGGCTGGAGCAGAGGGGTTGAGATGAGTGCATCTTTCAATGTTGCGAAAGAGCGTTGAGCAGCTTCATCCCAATGAAAAGGAACATCCTTCTTCAATAAACTCATAAAACCCTTTGTGATCTCAGCATAGTTTGCGATGAAACGCTGTAGAAAATTTGATTTTCCCTGCAAACTTTGAAGCTGAGGTATGGTGCACGGGGGGGGATAATTGAACTATTGCCTCAACCTTGAGAGGATCGACTATGATCCCTATTGTCGAAACAATGAAACCTAACAGACGGTCATATGTGATGCAAAAACTACATTTGTTTGGATTCAATCAGATTCAGTAGTAGTGACACCATTCTAGGATAAGTCGGAGGTGTTCTGGATGATCATCTCTCTTGCGAGATCGTGACACTAAATCATCGAGGTAAGCCTTGACTATGTGTTTGAGGTCATGGAAAGAAAAATACATGGCCTACTAAAACGTAGCTCCAGCATTTTTCAGGCCAAAAGGCATCTTACGATAAGTAAATGTACCCCATGGACAGATGAAAGTGGTTTTGTGTTGGTCTTCGGGCTTGATTTGTATCTGATTGTATTCTGAAAAACCATCCATGAATGAAAAGGCCTCGCATCTTGTGCATTCATCGACTATCTGGTCAATAAATGGTGTGGGGAAATTATCTTTTGGGTAGGCCTTGTTCAGATCACGGAAGTCCATGCATACGTGAATCATACCCTATTTTTATTGACTGGCACGGGATTCGACACCCATTGAGTCAATTGGATGGGGTAGATGAAACCAACTTTAAGTAGTTTCTCTACTTCAGCCTTCATAGTTGTTGCTTTCCTAGGATTGACCGGATGAAGCTTCTGTTGGACTGGGTTGACGTCAGGATAAGTCGTGATTTCATGTTCAACAATTCTTGGGTCTATTCCTGGCATTTTCTCGTAAGACCAGGCAAAAACGTCACGGAATTCTTTAAATAAATCTGTGTAAATTTGAATTTCCTCGGGGGAGCAGTCCACTCTGACGAAGATATTCTCCATGATGCCAGGGGTTCTGGATATGTCAATAGGTATCATCTCGGCTATTTTGGCCATATTTCTTTTAGCGTAAACTATGTGTGTTGCCAAAGGATTGATAGGACAATCTTTATCTCCTTTCATGGTCAGAGTGAATTCTCCTACTTCAAATTGTCTTAACTCTAGGAGGAAGTAGGATCTATGATGAAGATCATCCTAGGGTCTATCCGGACTAGTCATTGCCTCAATAATCGCTTCATCTGAAGGCAAGACTAAGTCTAAAAAATCTGTATCAGCAAGGGAACCTTGAGCCCAAATAGGCTTGAACACTGGATCTAACTCTCGTACTGGAGTCGGATCGGGGTCGGTAGAAGCTTGTTGAATGATCAAGTATGCAACTTTTGTCATGGACAAAGGCATGGCCATTCCATGGTGCTCTGTCTCTTTCATCATAGTGGATGGGGAAGGAAGGATCCATGAATCGTGAAAGTATGTCATGTGAAATGATGATATTTGAAAAATTTCAGCCCAAGGCTGGTTGGGGACAGTCATCATATAATGGACATTGTTAGTCGGAGGTGGGTAATCGAAAGTACCCATCAATGATGGGCACAAACCAACCCCTACATTGGTGATTCTAGGCTGGGGGTTATCAATCATCGAGACCATGGAGACTCTCGATGAAGGGTTAGGACGGGAGAAGGATAACTGATAAATGGTCACAATCTGACCCTCTTGAGGAAACAACAAGACCCAGAACACTGTCACGACCATTGCTTGCATAGTGTAGTTCCAACTCCTACCTAACAAAATATTGTATTCTAGGGACGCATCGACCACTTCAACTTCGACACACATGGTTTTTCCCCCAAACTGCACAGGGAAAGAGGGGATGATCCCATGTGGTCAGAAAGAATGACCATCAAAAGTTGTAAGTAGAGTAGGTGATGGAGAAAAAATGGGTTTTTCGATGGCCTTCCAACATGCCAAAGACATCACGCATGTCGAGGCACCCTCATCTAGCACTATATGGAAAATATTTCGGGTAAAATTTTTCGCAGTATAAGCCACAGCTACTATTTGAAAAGCGACGTGGTAAGGAAGACAGGGTTTTAAGTCGGAGGTATCAAGTATGATTGTTCCCAGATTACAAGTCTCGACAGAGCCCAGGGTAGCTAACAGGGCCTTTCTCTAGGAAGGGAAACTCTAAAGGACTTCCAAAGCAGACATTACACAAGGGGTTTGTGATAAATCCTCCACCAGAGAGTAGTTTTGGGAGGCCCTTGCATTGGGGTTGTAAGAATATTTTTTGAATGCACCTTTGGGGATGCGTGTCATTGTTTCACCCAACGTCTTCTCAATCTGAAGAGGAAGAGGTGGGTTTTCAACTTCTTTACCTTTCTCAAAGGTGCCTATATTTTTGTAATCATGTTCTCTAGTCATTATATAAGCATCAAATTTCATAATATACACGTTTGTAGATGAAGGATTAATTGAAGACAAAGGGGGTCCTTGATTTTCGCCTTTCGCGCTCGAGGAGGCTTGAGTTAAATTTTTCCCGTGTGGGAACAGGTTCATTAACATAGCAGGTTGTTGTTGTGCCAATAACTTTTGGGCCTCTGTAAGCCGAGGGCACTGATGGGTCGGGTGGTCTTCCTTGCAAAGATTACAAGGATACTTTGACTTCTTATTTTCAGTGTCGCCCCTGCCAGCATTATCGGTGGGTTTCTTATACCCCTTACCCTTTTTCTGTTGTTTCTTCTTTCCATCAGGTTGTTGGGTGTCCTTTGGGTTGGTCATTTTCACACTATGTACATCCAACTTTTGGGTAGGGGGAGCAGTCGAACTAGTGGTTTGGTTGGCTGTTGTCTGTTGTATCGACAATTGTTGCAATTGATTTGTCAATGGATCAGCGGGCTTGGTTTGTGCTAAACCAATAATGCCATCAGTATGTGGTCCAAACCTTTGCCTAGTTTTTTCAAGGATTGACCTCGGTGCATCCAGCAAAATCTCATAGAGTAAACTAGATTGAGAGTAAAATAGCTCTAGTTTTTGTGCTCTCATTATCGCGTCTTCCTCAGAAAACACTCTGGACGTTGTGACATCTTTAGATAACTAGGGTACCAAAGACTTAAGGAACCACTCTAGTGGGAATGGTGGTAGGACTAGCACTTTGATCAAACTCTTTCGGTGTCTCCATTCTCAGATATGATCCAAGATATGGTCTGCTTTTTTCTGCTCTAAATTGGCTAGCAATTTTGTGCTGGCATCGTATCTCACAGGTAATTGGAAATGTTTCAGGAAAGCCATTGCCAATTCACCAAAAGAAGAGTATCGTGAGAGGTCGAGCTCAATGTACCATTTCACAGCACTCCCTATGAGAGTGTGTTGAAACAATCGCAACTAAACGGAGTCGTCTCTTAATGAGTTGGATGAGCACCATAAGTGGAAAGTATTCATGTGATCACCAAGATCTTCGTTAGGCTTGGCCTCGAAATTTGGAATGTTTGAAGGCAAATTGGTCAGCATGGGAGGCCAACTTGGATCGTGGAAGATGGGGTCATTTAAGATCCTTGTCAAATCTTGCAACTGCAAGGTTGCCAGAAACGGTAGTTTGGGTTGTGGGTTGTAGCTGGGGGAAAAGGAGCTTGGGGTTTGACTGGCACATGTTTGCCAGGAAAAGTTAGGTTGTTGGCCAGGGCTCTAGTAATAACCATGACCGTGACCATTGTATGGATTGGGCACTTGTTGATACATCATCTGTTGGTTCCTGTAATAAGATGTAAAGGGTTTATCTTGCGTCGCATTCCAAGGATTTTGGGAGGGGTTGCTCCCTGCCGATCCAGTGGGCATAGGCATTGGGCCTTGCCCGAGGTTCCACTAGGTATAGAAAGGGTTTCCCCCGATTGACATCCCTAGCAAAGGGACTGGTCCCTGCCATGGATTCCAAGATCCTTGTGAGGAAGGAATTCCTAAGTGTGCCCCCTATGCAGGAATAGTACCATGTATAGGATGTGGTTGTCCATAATCGGGGTTGCCCCCAATTGAAATGACAACTGACGAGAAAGTGTTGTTACCAAACGTGCTGAATAAAGAGAAAGGTGTCAAACCAACCAGAATATTATGAGGGAGTGCTTGACTACCTACTCCAAACAAGTTTATGTTAGGCCCAGCGGAGTGTTGAGGAACACCGTTGAGCGAGGGGGATGAAGGGGGTATATGACCCCCGCTGTAAGGGAAATCGATAAAGGGAGTGGAAGTACCCCCAATAGATCCTTGCAGAGGAGTGTTGGAACTCCCTGCCCCCAGACCCAAAGTTTGTAAATTGGAGGAGGACAGTACAGTACTCGTACCGAAGACAGGCATCCCATATGAAAAGGGAGAGCTTGTCGTGTTTTGAGGAAATGGAGTAGTGATCACTGCCATAGATGGAATCGGACCGCTGCTCGAGGTAGAAGTAGTCGAGACCATGGTGGCCCAGACCAACGACGATTGGTTAGGAGGTGTAATACCCGCAGTAGTGACAGTCGTGAAGGAAATATCAGTATTCCCTGAAGAAGTGGCAGCGTGTGCTTCCATTGTTGTTGGTGACACTATCGGACGCTTGTAAGGTAGAACCTATACGACGATAGGCATTGATAGATCAGTTATGGGAGGATTATAAGGACCAAGAGCCTCTGCTTTGAGGTCAAAAATTATTGGTTCATCCAGAATCAAAATTTCTTCTCTCAAAGATAGGTTGGGCACAATTTCCTGTAACCTGGTTGTCTCAAAAGACCCTTGTTGGTCTAATTTTCTCCTTAGCGGTGGTGGGTGGGGTTCGAGGTCAACCAGCGGTAGGCCCAGTAGCCTTCGTGACCGGTAGAACTCCTGATCCCCCACTGTGTAATAATATCAAAGACACACTAGGGAAATCTATAATCATTTGAAAACTAGCACACACTAAAAAGTACCTATGAGATAAAACAAGCAATCACTAACTAGTTGGAAGAACAGTTACAACAACCAACACTAGAGAAACTTATCGATGCAAGTGCAACTCGAATACAGAAGCACCCTCCAGGTATACTCTACAAAACATGGCCTAATGTATGTCCTAGGTACCGTGGTATACCCCCACAATCACCTGTGTAAGTCACTAGAAAGATAGGCAACTAGGTTGCCAGCACTCAAACAGTCACCAGGCGGGTACAGTTGACATTCAGGTGGACCACAATGAGCAGGGTATCAATCCTGAAACCTATCGAGGGTATTGAAATCAAGTTTTCTGGAAGATGACTGAGGACCTCGAACGGATTCAACACCCATGAAGCTCCATGGAAAATTCAATCAACGAAATCCCAAGACAAGCCCTCTATATGTGTTTCCCACTACGTTTGGTCCGAATTTGGAGGGGTTATCTCCGCTACCTTCCCTTACGCGACCTTGTGTTTATCCTCTGTGTTAGAGGGGGGTCCCAGATAACTTTTACGATACTGGACTTTTGACACTCCCTAGCATAGACTCTTATGTTTTTTTTTCAACCTTGAAGAGTTTCTTCTCCAATCTTGAATCAAGGCTCTAGCCTAGACTAGTTGATGTACCCTACAAAACATAAAGTCTAGTTGATTTTAATTAATCGTTAATTTTTATGGGCTTGTCTTAAGTCAAAGGTTATGAAATTGAAACTAGTGATGTTTTGAGAGACGAAAGAGAAGATAAATAGCAAGCTGAAAACAAAATAACTTCTTCTTGATAAATTCAGATTTTCTCTTTTTTTAAATTTTTTAAACCAACTTTTCAAAAAATTTCTTTCCAAGATATTTTAACTAAAAAATCAAATAATCTTTCACTCGACTACGAGCTACTTATTGTCCTGGGTCAATCAGCCAAGAACTTATGAAAAAAATCTTTTTCCTATTGATTAATGCAAACAACCAACTCTTTAACCAAACCAAGCAGTAAAAAATTTCAACATGCTTTAAAATACTAGAATTGAAAAATTGATTCCTTTTCTTTCTTCTAAAGAAAGAAAAATGATAAAGTGAAGACAAAACAGAAACCAAAAATCACTTCTGTCCCTACTGCGGATCGCAAGGAGCCACTAGACCAAAAACTCAAAAAAGGTTGATCTCGAAAAAAACTCACAGATTTGTCTAAGACTCTACAACAGAAAATTCAATAAATCTGTTTGATGAAAAGAAAAATATGTTATGGTCAAACCTAGGCTACCAATTGTGATCACAGAGACCAGGGCAGAGACCAAAAAGACCCCTGAAAAGAATGGCTTCTGACAGGTAAGAGGATGACTGCCTCACTCTGTCAAAAGATATCCCCAACACATATACGCGATTGTCACCACAACAGCTAGCATATATATGCGTGATGTCCAAAGGAAGAATGTGTATGCACATGTGACGAACTACTACAGGGCGCGTATAGCTCTATAAAAGCTCCAAAAAAATGAAAAACACAATCCAACCCAGGCAGGGAGCACTGGTACTAAAAACCAGAGTCCCTCGGAGATAGAGAAAATAACTTTCCAAAAGAAAATGCAAGAAAAATTTTGATCAAACAAAGCTAATATGAGGCTATTCCTATGCTATAGACTGCAACACAGATACTATGACCAAATCCAAGAAACCCCTAAGAAGGATCACTCCTGACAGGGAAAGAGGATGACTGCCTCTAAAAAAAAATTATGGACTTAAGCACGCAACTGACACTTCAGCAACCCAGCAGATATACATGGGTTGTCTAAAGGTAGGGTGCATGTATATGCAGGCAGGGCTTCTGTAGGCTGCGTATACCTCTGTAAATTTCTGGGATGAAAATTAAAACAGCCAAGCAATCATGCAGGGAGTACTGGTATGGAAAACCATAATCCCTATAAGCTCGGACTCTTGCAAAAAACTTAGAAAAAAGGTGATAAACCAATTCTAAAACACCCAAAAAGTATCCCCAGAAAACCCTAGAGATTCCCCAATATGGTCGCCAATTCTGTTGTGGGTGGGAAATCCCTCCTACGAACTAGAATTAAGGGTTTTATCATGCATGCAGAAATGACCTAAAGTCTCCTACTTTCTACCAACATCCCAATCATAAACCCCATTATTCATATGCAGATTCAAGGTTAAAGAGATCCAGTTACTGTACTTTAGTTTCCGTGTTTGATGTTGATCCCTTTAATGCTTTGTCTCTCCTTGACTGCAACTCTCCTCCTAATGATGACCTACATTCATAAAAGACAAACAAATAACTCCACATGCATATGATTTATAAACTAATGGGTTAGAGATTCTATCAAAATATAATCAAATTTAAATGTTGACAATCTCATATGGCGGGACGGGAAAAGTACTTCTTTTATTAATCTCACAAGAGTAACCTTACAATAGTGAGATTGGCCACTGCTCCTCGAATTTGGTCCTGGGATCCTATTCAACTGTGCTCCAACTGCTTATGTATATGCTTCTCTTCACACAATAGTTGCAAAAGGTTGGGGCAAGGGGAATACTAAATCGTGTATAGTTTTGTTGCTATGTTTTTCCTCCTTTCAAATGGGACCCCTACCCCTTATTTTATAGGCTAGAAAGGGCTAGGTATTTGGTCGAGTGACCGACTATGGACGGTTATTCAGTTTAGTTAACTTACCCAAAACTGTGTGTTCTATCTGCAACTTTCCATTTTTTCATGCTTTTTAGGTATACGCGGGTTGTAGTGGGTCAGCCAACATACACACGCATGCAGTAGTGGAGCAGGGCATGTATGCCTTCAAAAAGAGTGTTTTTTAAGAAGTTGTTCAGTAGTGGCTTGGCAAAGAAGTCAAATGAGATGGTCTGATGCCAGGTAAGCATGTCTGGTGCAATTTAGTATATTATTAAATATATATAAGTAATAAGGCATTGCAACCCATTTGCATGCAGGGATTCCATGTTTCACTTTTGGGCGTCAACAAACTGGCAGCTCCATAGGGAAATTTGTTCTCAATAGATTTAGAACTCAAAATGTTCATTTTTGCAGAACGGTAGAATTAGGTGATTGAAAAACTGTTGACAATATTTATGCAACATGGGGAAAAAATATGGTTTAAGGGAAACAATGAGACAGAACTTTGGGAATAACTTATGGAAATTGATATGTATGAAAGGATTTGGTCCTGTATGCATAGAAAATGAATAATACAAGACAGATAATGCTTCTTAAACTTTCAAGGAGAATGCTTCTGATATGCTCTTGAATCTTGGGATGGAGGGAAGAAAGGGATATCAGAAACAGGGAAGAAGACAAAACCAACTACACTACAATAGTATTTAAAGAAAAAAGATATTTCAACGATGTCTGAAAGGAGGACATCGGTAAATCTGTGTGTATCTTATTTTTCATCAATCAACAATACTTACACAATGACATTTTTATGGAAAAACTGATCCAGAATTTATTTCTGATGATTATGAAAAACAAAACAGTATAAATTAAAAACTCAACAACCCAAAGTAAAAAGAAAATAGTAAGACAAAAGACTATATACAACAGTCATGTTTACACAAGGGTTATTAATCAATTTGGTTCCACATAATGTTTCAAGTGGGAACCATTAGTACTGTAAGAGAACAAGTGCTCATCTGAATCCTTTAGAAGATATGAGTTTGCACCCAAGACAAAAGCAATTTTGAAAGGACCTATCCATAATTTTTGGAATTTAGAATGTCTCCCTCTTTCAGCATGGGATGAGTCCCATAACAGAACTTTGTCATCAATATTGAACTCAACATCCTTTTATCATTTGTTAAAATACGTTTTCACATTTTGTTTCCTTCTTTTTATGTTCTCCAAGGCAAGTTTTATGTGTTCTTCTAGGGCTAATAGTGCAGTTATCCTTTGGGAACATTAGAAGAATTTAATTCTTCAATCTGTAACATCATCCGTAAGGAGGAAAGCTCTAGTTCAATAGGAAGAATAACCTCTTGGCCATATATGATATGAAAGGGATTAAAGAATGTACTTGCTTTGGTAGTTGTGCGGTCTTCCCAGAGAGCATACATGACAAGTGTGTGCCACTGGTGAGGTTTTTCTTCTATGATTCTCTTTATGATCCTAACCAGATTCTTATTAGTGGACTCTTCTTTCCCATTTCCCTGAGGGTAGTAAGCAGATGAAGTGAAATGTTTGACCCCTAACTTAACCAGGAATTGAGTCAATTTTGCAGAAATGAAGGCTGAGCCATTGTTCGTAATGATATCTAATGGGATACCGAATCTGGGAAAAATATTGGATTCTAGAAAAGAAACTACATGTTCATCTTGCACATGTTTAAGAGGAACATTGTCGGTCCACTTAGTAAAGTAATCAGTGGTTGTGAAAATAAAGATATGCCCTATAGAAGATGGAGGATTGATAGGACCAATAAAATCTATGCCCCATTTAGAAAAAGGGAAATTTGGAAGTACATGTTGTAAAGGCATGGCAAGAGACATTCTTTTCCAGTGAATTTTTGGCACTTATCATAGGATATTGAAAATTTATATGAATCGTGAAATATCGAAGGCCAGTAGTAACCATTTCTTATGATCTTAAAATAAGTATCCTTAGAAGAAAAGTGACCACCGATGTGGATGACAGAAGTTGGTGAGCCATGGATTTCGTGTAACAATTTGTGTTCCTCTTCATCATTTACACATCGAAGTAACAGACCATCAGCAGACCTCCTAAACAATAAGTCCCCTAAAATGATATACTTGGAAGCTTCAAGGCAGAGTCTCCTTCTCTTGTGAGGATCCAACCCATCTGGACACTTTTGGCACTGCAAATAATACACCACATTTTTATACCAAGGATGCTAAGCTATAGAAAGATTTTGATTTTCAATATAGAATAGCGTTGAAAGAGGTTTATCTTGATCATCAAGTTATTCACTTGGTTCAAGGTGTTGAGATAATTCAAGGGCTAAGTCTCGTCCCTTGATTGTCTTTGAATTCATGATCGTCAAATCATGCTCCTGAATTTTGGAAAGCCAGTGCGCAAGTTTTCCTAAAAGATAAGTTTGTGAAAGCATAAACTTGACAACAGGAAAAGGGACTTTTACCTGCGTATGTTTTCCCAAAATAAAATGGAGAAATTTTTCTATATCCTTGACAAGAGAAAAAACATGTTTCTCAATATAAGAGTATTTGATTTTATCATCTAATAAACTCTGGCTCATGTAAGCTACAATTTTTTCATTATTTTGGTCATCACTTTGTAAGAGGATAGCAGAAATTTCTTCCTTCGTGGAATTGGTATATATGATAAAGTCTTTCTCAAAATCCAGTTTCTCCAGAACCAATGCGGAGATGATTTATTTCTTGATCCTAAGGAAAGCATTCTCAACATTATATGTCCAAGAAAAAGAATGATCTTAATTCAGAATATTATGGATTGGTTTAATCATGACAGAAAAATCCAAAACAAACCTATGGAAAAAATTAATAATGCTCATGAAAGCTTGAACCTCTTTCTTGGAGGTGGGGGCAGGAAGGTTTAGAATGGCGGTAACTCTCTCGGGATATATGCTTATCCTTGAATCAGAAACAATATGACCGAGGATATTTCCCTTCGTGATACCAAAAATAGATTTGGAAGTATTTAAATAAATGACAAATTTGTTGGATCATGTTGTCATTGATGCCAATGGTTTGATTATTTGGGAGATTGTTGGATCATATGCCATTGATGTAAATGGTTTGGTTTGATTGATGTCAAGTAATTGATTGGTTGATGATTGATGATCATCGATATGATGCCCTTGATGAGAATGATAGATGTCCAAGTGTAAACCAATTGATAAAGATGGATCATTGATATTATGCCCTTGATGAGAATGATAGATGTCCAAGTGGAAACCAATTGATAAAGACGGATCATCGATATGATGCATTGATGAAGATGGATCAATGAGTTGTCATTGATACATGATGCATAGTTGATATATATGATGCAGTGGTGAATTGATACAAAGATGAATCATTATTGTCTTATCATGGTTGATAAGGTGCACAAATGGATTAACTCCAAAGTGGTCCCCTTATAGTGAAAGGCCTCACAGGAAGACGCTTTACGGATTGAGTTATCCTAGAAGAACGGTTGGAGGACCCATTCTTGCATGTGGATTAATGAGATGAATATAAATGAATTTGTTTGTGAAACTATCCTAGATGGATAGTGCTTGACATGCCATTTCTGGTTGTATGTGGAATGTCACATAACTCCTCACGGTTTGAGAGTTATGGATTTATGAAGTTGAAGGACCCCCATATGATGGCTTGAAGCCCCAAAAGGTTAAAGAAGTCAAAGTGCTTAAAAAGAAGAAAACATTATTTAAATGATAAAGTAAAGTGACAAAATCAAGAAAGATTATTTAA
>JASDQU010282855.1:0-14602 GCA_032191745.1 Picea mariana
TAATTGATTGTTATCGCGACTTCACTATTCAACAATTTTTCCTTGAACAACATCTTATAACCTAGATACTCGAAGTTGGGAAATTTCCAAATTAATTGCAATTAATTAAAAACTTAAGCTAGATTAAAGTTAATTAATTAAATCACAATTTCACAAATTCGAGGTTCATAGCTCGAGACTAAGAGTAAAATAACTCGAGACTACAAATTCTGAATTTTTTTTAAGAACTAATCAAGATTAATTAAAGGTTTGAGCTGGATTAATTAATATCTCAAAAAACCTTTTACCTTGTAAAACTTACGGGAAAAAATTAAATACTTCTATGATTCTCCCAACTCAATAAATATCCAGCATTTATGGAATTTATAAGTAGAGTAGAGAAATTATTGGAAATAAGATCTTGCTTTATCTCCAGATCTTTCTATTAAAAGAATTAAATGTTGTGTCAACAAGGACCCGCGCAGACTAGAGTGCTCAATATGAAAGAATTTCTATCATTAGTTGAATTTCATTCTAGTTTTCATAGAGTCAACTTAGCGAGATAACCATTGTTTGTATTTTCATCCTCTGTGACAGGAAATATAATTTCAAGATTATGTATCATGGATCCATGGAACACGCCCAAAACAACTGGTGAAAGTTCAGGCCAAAATTCAAATATTCTTTGTGATACCTCGCCTAGAAACATTGACATAGACAAAACATGGACACATGTTTTCAACACCTTGCAATATGAGATGATAAAATGCCAAGATTACTCAAGCGACAATGACAAGGAAGAATTGTATATCAAATACAAGGTGGTTTCTCAGTCGGAGATGCACAAGGTAGCAACAAGGCCGCAACTCTTACCCTATTGTGATATGATTGGATGGGCATTGGATCACATAGATGTCCCAACCAAAACAATATTCAATTCCCAAAAGGTGTTTTTTGGGTCATTTTGGCTGGAACATCTACAGGAAATGTACAAGTTGTCTCCCACACCAAACTTTACTTACAATGCCGAATTTTTAGAGGGTTTCAAAGAGAAAGAATGTGAGCAATTTGGAAAAATATTATCTAACCTGATCAAGGATTAGTGCTCACGCCCTAAAAAGTTTAGATCTGATTCTCATGGTATATACACAATCTCCTCATTATAGCCATGGTTCATGTATATAGCGATGATGGTGTGCAAACTTTATGGGAAAGAGAATAATGCACATTTTTTGCTCCCATGGGTACCACTTATCCACACAGTGGTAGAGGGATACTCTTTCGACTGGGTCAAAATGTTGTTGGGGAGTTTGGTCGGTCAAATTACAGAATACCAGACACAAAATGCAAATGGGAAAGAAACCTCATTTTTCACATCTGCTTACATTATGGATGTCATTTGTTTCATGAAACCTTTTCCATTAATGAATTGGAGCTGGACTCTAATTAATGCAGAGCCTATTCACATATACCACTCAAAACTCTGATACATGTCGTTATTTTCGGCCACCCACCTCCCATAATTTTAGATAAAATCGTGACCAATCTAGTTAGTGTGGTAGATTGGTACATTGAAGAACGATTCTCTTACAATAGGGTTTTTGGATGCTCTGTTCCCAAATATGCCCTGTCACTATTCTTACCAGACAAGTATGTCACAAAGTTGATAGGAAAACTATACTCGGCGGGATCAACAAAGAACTCAAAGGAGTTCAGATAAAGGTATGGCCATCTTTTCCCCTACACATTGGTACATTTTCTTTATAATATTTTGGCCATGCCAAAGTGGAGGCCACAACCTTAGAGGAAATGAAACTAGTAGACACTGAATTCAAGAAGAACGACCCTAATAAGGTCATGGGTAACCACATGGAAAGTTGTGGTCTAAAACAATACGAGCATTAAGACTCTCCTCATGACGAGATTTTCTGAGGAGTGAGATCCTATTCAGAATTTGTAAGTCAATTTCGATCTCTGTTGCCTGAAGGGATGATAGAATTTTACAAATTTCAGGAACACCGAAGAAGTGGCCTCCCCAAAGTTTTGTAGGGCAAAGTCTCAACACCTCTAGATATACAAAAAACAGAAGCCAAAGGTTCAACAGACACAAGCCCTGGCAAACAAGAAACTCAGGGGAACACAGAGGAAACTGATACCTCAAACCAGAAAACAAAGATCCCAATCCAACAAGAAAAACCCCCAGATACATATACACTAGTTAAATAGATCGAGGATCAAACAGATATACCCTCAAAAGGGGTAGGAGACACACCATTGTCTACATTAAATGAACTAGTCACAGATGCTACCATGAAACAAACATCCACAAAAATTGGCAGTCCCATTCCATCCCTCACACCCTTACAATCCACCAAGGGGAACCCCGATGCAGGAACAATATTCAAAGAATATCTAACACCTATCTCTGTAGAAGAGTTACCTCATAGTGATTTCATTTTTAGCAAGAAAAGGAAAACCATGGTGAAGCGAGAAACCCACCAAAGGGTGGGTGTAGTGGCCAAACTATAAATAGTACTAACTGATGGAGAAGCCTTAGAAGAGGTAGAATTCATCGAAGAGGTAGTAGGAACATTGGGGGATTATGCAACAACCAACCAATATTCAGTCGGGACCTTGAAGGAATGGTTGAAACAAAAAGACCTGTTAATTAGCAAATTATAGACTCAGATAGTAGCTGTAGAGATGAATGCTAGGGATGAGGCATACAAAGACCTTGAACAAGGCAGAGAAGCTAACCAACAGGAAATCAAACAGTTCAAATCCAATCTCGAGCAAATGCACCAGTCGGCTCAAGAAAGCCAAACACTGGCCAATCAACAAGAGGAGTTAATAAAACAACTGCAATCCAAATTGAATTCTACTGAGAGCCAGGTCATAGATATAATGATATTCCAAACTCAAGCCATGGAAATATGAAAGAAGATAGAATCATATCAACATGGTCTAATTTATAAAGTATAAATCATCCAGAATCATTTTTAGATGATATATCAAGCGCTAAATAATATCACCATAAGAGAAAGAGGAGATAAGGCAGCTCGAGGTGTCTTCTAGGAGGCTATTATATTATCAATGAAAGAGAAAATACTCATCGGTTCTAGATTATCGATTCTAAAGAAAACCAGAGGTAACATCCTACTAAAGGCATGGGAGCACAATATAGCAGAAAAAAGAAAATGGCTAAAGAGGTGAGAGATTCCTATGAAGAAACATTTGGCCTGCTGAATACAAAATTGTTAGATCTTGATAAGGAAAATAGCTCTAGGACGTTGGGTAAAATCAACGTAATCAAACGTCTACTGGATATTAAGGAAAATGTGGAAGGAGACCAAGTTGAGCTCTCTCGGATAAGACAGGTCGACATTGCTCAAATAGATAAATGGTTAATAAAACCAAATCTACAACTATCGTCTATCATTATAGTAGATGGGAAAATAGGAGAAAGGTTTCCACAACTGGAAAAGAAGTGTTACATTTTCAAGGCAAATGACCAAACAAAACCTTCCAAGTTGATAGCTCAGTTGGTAGAAAGGTGTATCAATTGGATCAAACAGGGGAAAGGGAACACTTCTGGAGGCCAGTAATACAGTTGCTCATACTACCTTATTTTGGAGCTAGGAGACAAGGAAAGGACAATTCTCTGCTAGCATGAGAGAAGACAAGGAATAATGAAGTGAATCATTTCACCTCCTCATTTGTAACTGAAACCTTTAGAATGATATAATTTCAAATGCTTAAATATTGTATAAATATACATTTTTGAGAAAGAATCAGGGACTACTTTTTGTCCATTGTAAAGGAGAAGAAGCTCTTTATTGAGAATTAATACAAATACAGTCCAAAGATTCTACATCGCGTCCATTCTAAGTTATGTGTTCTTTTTTCTTTCCATATTCCATCATACTTTCATATATATTTCTTTGATGAATGTTTAAACTACAATTTAGTACAACATCTACTGTGGTTATATTTCACTTAGTAATCTGATAACAAACATATTTTCCTCTGTATTTACTGTTAGCAAATACAAGACCTACATGTTATTTAGATACTATATTTTACACTTCATTGAAGGTTACATCATTTCACTTTCTTCTTCTGTTACAAAGTAAGATTCCTCAGTAATTGATGTCTTTCTTTGATTAGCAGCTTTATGTTTTCTTTCAATTCATTCAATATTTCAAATTTAACTCAGATGTGAGAAACAACCTCTGAGGTGTTATAGCATAAATTTGATTTAAATAACTTGTCTCTTATAATTTCGGTGGTAAGAGGCAAACATTGAAACCTTTCCTCATTTCCTGATTTCTGGCATTATACTTGAAGCCTTAGTATAAACTGAGGAACAACATCTTTTTGGTGTCGTTGCCGGGGACGGAGAAATGAAGTTATTTTTCCCTAGGAGAATGACATTTATAAGTTTATCTATTTGATAGTGAACAAATATTGAATGCATTATGAAGGCTAAGTTTTTATTATTCACTTGGCGACTCCACATTTAAATAAGTTGGCATCTAGTCGAAGTAACACCATCCAAAACCAAGATGATAAGAAGACCACGCCTGTTTCTGACCTCGAAAAAGCACTAAAACCAAGATGATTCTTTAAGTAAGCTACTATGGTTTACCAACCTAAATCCACATAGTATAAGGTTAAGATTCCACTTGAACCGTTAACTTCGCAAGAAGTTTCCACCCAAATCCTTTTCGGAAAAACATCGGCTAACACAGTTGAAGATGAAACCATAAACCCTAAATTAGTTTTCCCTGAAATTAAAACTAAAGCTTATTCAACTACCTCCTATGTAAGTTAAGGAATAAAACCTACAATAAATTATTCTTCGGTTGATATCCCATCAACTCTCAAGATAAATTTCCCAACCTCACAAAGTCTTGAATAATATACCATACACTTGGATTCAACTCCTACAAGTTCTCCCATTTACATATCTTGCAAATCAGAAGAACTGAGTCCTCGTATCACCTTCCCCCCTTTTTCAGTTTTTTTGTCTCCTAATAAATAGTTCTCGGAACCTTTCTCGCTTCATCTCAAAGAAGCTAAAGGATCACTATACGTCTTCGAAAAATATCTTTATAACTTACTAGTTTTCTCTCCTAGAATATCTATGGCTGTTGCCGAAGGAGGAGGATGGGGTGGTCAAGTGCCACCCCCACCCCCTAGAATTTTCACCAAAGTAGTGGCCAAATACGCTCCTTTAGTCCTCCCAGTTCCCCTTCATAATTTACCTGAAAACTACATGAAAAACCTACCTAAGTTTATAGGAGAAGGAGACCTAACCACAACCAAACATATAAATTTCTTTGATCAATTCGCAGATATTCTCAGTCTCAAACATGAAGATGTGTATTCACAGTTGTTTTTTCAAACTTTCGAATGACAAGTGAGAACCTGGTTTCAAGATTTGGCTGCAGGTTCTATAAGATCCTATGATGAGTTAGAAAACTCTTTTCTCAAACAATGGGGTGAGAGAAAGGATCACCTATATTACTTAACTGAGTTTGGATCTTTAAGGAAAAACAATTCGGAAACTGTTATTGAATTCATTTAGAGATTTAATAAATTATATAACAAGATCCCAGTTAAATTCAAACCTTCATAGCCTGCAGCCAAGGTAACTTTTGTAGGAGCTTTCGAACCCGATTTTGCACTATTATTGAGAGAAAGGAGAGCTGTCGAACTTACCCGAATGCAAGATGATGTCGTAGAGATTGAGTCAAATATGATGGCTTATGGAAAATAAAAAGAGAAGTTGGAAATGGGAAACAAAGAGACTAAATGATTTAGGGAACAAGCAGGACCTTTCGGAGGTGGGAGTTCCAAATATGATAAGATGGATGATATGGAAAAGATAATCAAAGAACTATCAAATAAAATTTCAAAGATGGAACTAGATCAATCTAAAGAAGATCAATTCATTAGGAGAGAATTCAAGAGAAACCCTAATCCCCAAATACAACAAAGACAAATTAAAAGTGAAGATCAAAAAGTTCAGACTCCTTTGAAAAATGAATATAGGAAGAAATGACATGCAAGAATTTGAGGATTTAGAAGATGATATGAATAATATCGGTGATGATTGCCAGAAACCTCATTTGACTAGACAACATTATGAGAGGTCTTTAAATATGGAACACCGGCCTAATGCGGATGGCAACATAAGTAATACAAAAGATGTTTCTTGTGAGGGGATCGCCAATACTATAATGTCTGAGCTCCAACATAAGTATAATCTAAGGTCTAAAGCAAAAAACATAGAAAATACCCAACCAAAAAAAATCCTGTCGAGAGGCGAAATATATGAGCCATATTGAAAAGAGACTGAAATACAAAAAACCAAAATAAAAGGAGTTGAGATATAAACAGCTGAAACTAAGATAGCCAAAACACAGACAATAGAAACAAAAACAACTGAAAATAAAGCAATACAAACCAATAAATCAGAAAAGAAGGAGACCAAAGTCCCAATCAGAGAAACCGACAAGTTTATAGGAGGTTTCAACCTAGAAAATGAGATTAACAAAGTCAAGATACTGATACCTCTGGTTGAACTAGAAAAGAACACTGTTTACCGAAATTAAATCACCAAAATGATAATTTTTTCAAATGTGGAAAGTCAGGCTGACATTATAAATTTGGAAGATGATAAGCCCAATATAATTTTTGGTCCACATTTCGAAGGTGCCAGATATACCGTCACTCCTTTCTACATTACAATAAATGTGGATGATCGTCTGCTACATAATTGCATGCTGGATTCTGGAGCCTCACATAACGTGATGCCCAAAGGTATTATGGATAGACTTGGTCTCGAAATTACCAGGCCCTACAGAGACCTGTATTCATTTGATTCGAGAAAAGTTAAATGCATGGACATGATCAAAGACTTAGTGGTAAATCTTGCACAGATTCCACTAAAAAGTGTTTGGATGGATGTAGTTATTGTTGATATACCTACAAAGTATGGTTTTCTATTATCCAGGTCTTGGGGTGCTAAGCTTGGAGGATCCCTTCAGCTGGACATGACCTATTCCATGATTCCCATCTTTAGTGGACAATTCACCTGATTATATCGGGAAAAACGACTGGCATATACAGTAAGTGATCCACATAATCCTAATAATTACCCTGTTTATGTCATTGATCAAGATCTAGGAAATTGTATTTTCTCAATTGATGATGATGTGGATGAATGCATAGAAGACAATTGTACAAAGAAAAATAAAACAGAAAAAACAAATGAAAGTGTATATAGTACTGGTATTTGGAAAATGTATTTTGATGGTGCTTCGTCATGTGAAGGAGCAAGTGCAGAAGTACTTTTTGTAGCACCTGGAGATGATTTTATTATTTCTTTCTCTTACAGACTACAGTGGGACATATATTACATGAATAATGTATGCGAGTATGAAGCCCTGGTCTTGGGATTAGAAGCTGCCAGGAAGCTGAACATAAAAAACTTGGAAGTCTATGGAGACGTAGAATTAATTGTGAAGAAAGTAAATCGACAGTACCAGACCAAACACCCGATATCGAGATCTTATAGAAACTGTGCCTGGGATTTGATGGATTTTTTTTTCTCATCGGTTAAGGTTCATTACATTCCCCGTACAGAAAATCTGAAGGCCGATTCATTAGCCGAACTAGCCTCAACTTTCGTACCTCCTACATCTTTCAAGCTAAAGTATCAAATATAGATGAGGCATAGACCCTCCATACCGAAAAATATACAACACTGGTAGGTGTTCGAAGATGATGAACAGATCAGAAAATTCCTTGAAATGGTGGAAGACTTTGTTGGAATGCACATTGGTGAGGAAAACCAGAATGACCATGCTTGGATTATGCAAGAAGGGGAGGACCCTCAAGAGTTCCAAGAAAAGATCGCAAATCATCGCATGTTAGTACTAAAAAACAATCAAATCCCTAAAGGTCTAATCCCTCTAGAAATATTATTCGAACACAATGACATACATTAAAATATACCTTGCAACCTTAGCCAGAAGAAGTCGAGGATTGCGATATAGGCACCAACGAAAAGCCTAGAATAGTAAAAATATCAAAGTATCTTCCTCCTGAGATGAAAGGTAAGTATGCAGATTTACTCAAGAAATATAAAGATGTCTTTTCTTGGTGTTATGATGAGCTGGGAACTTATGACACCATTGTGATCAAACACAAGATTCCTTTAAATCTAGGTGTCAAACCTTTCATACAGAAGCTCAGACAAATCAATCCCATATTATTGCCTCTGGTTGAAAGAGAAGTAAAAAATCTCCTGGATGCTAAAATAATTGTACCACTTAGGTACTCTGAGTGGGTATCTAACCTGGTTCCAGTTAGGAAAAAGAGAAGAGAAATCAGACTACGTGTATATTTTATAAATCTAAATAAATCATCTCTCAAAGACAATTATTCGCTACCCAAAATGGATCATGTTTTAGAAAAAGTGGTCGAAGCAAATAGAATGTTAATGATCGACGGTTATTCCGGTTGCAATCAAATTGTTGTCAACGAAGATGATAAAGAAAAAACTGTGTTCACCACCCCTGGGGTACATTTATGTATGATAAAATGCCATTTGGTTTGATGAATGCAGGTGATACTTTCTAGTGAGCTATGGACAACGCCTTCGTCGATGAAAGAAATAAATTCATTGTTATTTATCTTGATGATTTGATCAGTTTTTCCAAATCTGACGAAGATCATCTGATACACCTCAAGCAGACGTTTGAGAAATGTTGTAAATTCGGTTTGTCTTTAAATCCCAAGAAATCTCACTTTGCAATGCAAGAAGGTAAAATCTTGGGCCATATTGTATCTCGGGAGGGAATTAAAATTGATCCTAAAAGGTTCAAAGCTATAGACAATATAAATATTCCTAGAAATGTAAAAGAAATTCAGTCATTTTTTAGGGAAAATAAATTTTTTGAGAAGATTTATCCCGAACTTTGCTAAAATCATGAAATTGATCACATATATTCTTAAGAAGAACAAAAAAGTTAAATGGATGGTTGAAACTAAAGCATCGTTTGCACACATCAAGAAAATTATAGGTGAAGCACTTGTATTGGAAAGCCCTGATTATCTGAAAGAATTTTTGATCTTCTCATTTGCATCCGAACACACAATTGTGGTGATACTCCTCCTTAAGAACGGAAAAGGTTTCGAGAAACCAATAGCATTCTTTTGTAAAATACTTAGAGATGTGGATTTGAATTACGACATAATGGAAAAGTAGGAATATGCTATGGTGAAGGCACTAAAGGCTTTCAGAACCTACGTATTACACTCCAAGATAATCGCATATGTACCTACCAGTTCCATTAAGGACATTTTGGTTCAGCCTGATAGTGACAGGAAGAGGGGTCGATGGCTTGCTAAAATCAAAGAATTCGATCTGGAGGTGAAACCAACAAAGCTCATAAAAGGACAAGGTTTGGCTAAGCTACTAGCCGAATCATATTTTAGTGCGCTTGGAATAAATAACCTACAAGAGTACGAAGGATATTTGGACATAGATGAATTCGACGACCAGATAGCTACAACCAGAATCGAAGAGAATTCTGCATCTTCGGTTTGGTATAAAGATATAGTATCTTATCTTCTGACTCTGAAATTCCCAAGCGATATGACTCCATCAAAAACTAGAATGTTGAAATTGCATGTGGTAAAGAATTATATCTTAGAAAGCCAATTGTATTGGAAAGATCCTCTAGGCTTTCTACTAGTTTGTTTAGTAGAATCAAAAACAGAAAGAGTCATAAATGAATTTCACGAGGGAGTGTGCAGAGTGTTGGGCTCTAAATATGTCCTAAAATCAACCTCTATGCATCAGCCAAAGGTAGGCGCTGGCACAAGCATTTTTACTTGTTGCCTACGTAGGTTCTTACCTTCCATTTTCAATACCCAACCTCCAGAGATGCAACACATATAAAGGAACAACAATCGTAAAGGGAACGACAGTTGTTCCTTTCAAATGAATAGCAACTACACTCAAAGGAGCAACCGTCGCACGAAAGGAACAAAATTCGCTACATTGGGTTGAACTAATGTTGAATTAATTGCATTATAGTATTTGCCCAACTATTCAATTGTCAACCCGAGGAAGTCTTTTATTTCAAAGTTACCGTGCACAATATATGCAAGCAACAAATTCGAACTAACATTATTATATTTAATAAAATAAAACACATAACTTAAAATCAATCAAATCCGCTCTTGCTTGAAAATACTCTCAGCTGAAATAAAACCACTACCACACTCTTACATAAATTAAAGGAGTATTAACAAAATGAAGTAACAACAACATGAATTGAATCTTACTGTAAGAGCAATCTAATAAACAACACACAACTGTAAGCAGTGATCAACTAATCATAAACCAAGATAGATTAAGATAATGAAAAGAAAAATACAAGTAAATGAATAAGACCAACACATACCAAATTGAGGGGGCCCTGCCTCACCTAGTATGCATGGCCAAAAGACTTACACGATTAAGAGAAAGTTTCACATAATTGGAGATCCATAAGCTCCTTCGTATTATTGAAGAAAACTCAGAAATTACATAAGTTTAGCTCTTTCTTACAAGTAAATTCTATATAATTTCATGAATGACTCTCTCCTGATTGAAGAGGTCTTATTTATACAAATCAAATCCCCAAATCCCTGGGTTGCTCAAACAAATTGCTAAGTTTCGAGAACCAGTCGCAACTGTAAATTTGGAAAATACCCTTTTAAAGAACCAATGATTTCTCTCAAACCATAGATCCAATTGGAAAATGACTCACTTTGAACTCAATTGGGCCCATTCTAAACAAAACCCATGTCTCAGATTTTCTATATTCATCCTCATCTACTCACAATATGCCACGCAAATTCGTCTCTCCTTATCTGCCACGTTTTTCACTGAAAATGGTTAACCACGAGATGGAACTCACATGTGTCATTTGGAGGTTGGAACCTTTACTGCTATAACTATTGATACACAAAATCACTAGTCAAACCATCATCAGAAAAATCATGCATAATAGTCTTTAACTCATTAAAAATGAAGGAAGAATAATCATTATTAACCACTAATGCATAAGAGGAATAATATGTCATTTTATGAGTAGTTGTAACAAATGTATGGAAAATGGAATGATAAATGAATGATAATAGGACGGAGAAGAGATGGAATGGATGTCTATAGATGATGAAAATATGGACAAATATGTGACCCAACACGAAGTACATCACGCGTCGAGACAAACAACTTATAAAATCCTGAGAGTAGGAAATTATTGGCCTAAATTATTTGCAGATGTGAATGCCAAAGTTAGAGCTTGTAACTCTTGCCAATTATTTTTAAGCAAACAGAAAATTCCAGTGCTACCCTTGGTCCCTGTTAAAACGAAAGCCTCGTTTCAACAATGGGTGTTGGATTTTATAGGCTAAATAAATCCACATTCTAGCACACAACATAGATGGATTCTGACCACTATAGATTATTTAGCCAAATGGGTAGAAGTTATCCCGACCAAAAAAGAGACAGATTCAGTGGTGATAAATATTTTGGAAGAAAACATATTATCTAGATTTGGTTGTCCTCGAAAGATAGTTACAGATAATGCCTAGGCATTAAAATCTATGGAAATGGTTAGCTTTTGACAAAAATACAATATTATACTGGGCCATTATACAGAGAACTACCCTCAAGGAAATGGGTTAGCTGAATCATCAAACAAAAGCTTAATCACCATAATTAAGAAGATGTTGAACGAAAATAAGAAACCCTGGCATGTGCATTTGAAATATGCTTTGTGGGAAAATCAGATAGGCACCAAGAAATCGATCGGTACTTCTCTGTTTCAAATGGTATATGGGACTGACGTAGTATTACACATAAATTTGGCTCTACTTGTAATGAAACTTTGGCAAGATGAAAAAGAAAAACCAAATCATGCCACAAGAAGAATAAATCAACTAATCGAAGTTCAGCAAAATAGGGCTGAAGTGGATGAAAATTTTTATAAATATCAAGACAACATGAAAGCCATGTTTGATCATAAGGCTAAAAATAGGGAATTCCTCCCTGGTGACTTAGTTTTGAAATGGGATGCTAGGAAAGAAGGCTTGACAAAACATGGAAAATTCTATCATATCTGGTATGGACCATTCAAAGTTACATCTTCTGAAGGGAAGAACTCATTTCTCCTAGAAAATATGGACGGTAAAATCCTCAACGCCCCTATCAAAGGGAGTTATCTGAAGCACTTTATGCAATAAACAATTTCCAAAATTCCATTGTATATATCGGTTTTTGTTTTATGTTTTCTATAGTTTTTCGATAAATTTTACTTCCACCACAAATAAAACAAGTTAGTAATTTCATAGAAAAGGAAATATAAAATAGTTAACACATTGAACTTTGTGACTCATAAAACCATGATACTCTTCATGTTGTTTTCATGCAGGATTTTTGTTGACAGCTCAAACATCAGAAAGAAGAAAAACCAACAGTCGTATATCAAAAAATTGGTTATCCTAAAACAATTGATAAATAAATAATTTACTTAGATGAGAACGAAGTGGTAAATCAAAGGTATGAGTCTCTGAATTGTTTATATTTCCAAAGAATATCACCTGGTGCAAAAACGGTCTCATATGTATAAAGATACTTGCCTGATTTATTATCAGAAGAATGAAATTTTATTATAGATTATAAAAGGTTCCTCTGGATAAGATAAAAACAATTAAAATAAACCAAAAAAGAAGAAATAAAGCAACCTCAAAGAAAAGGTTCCAAGAATCAGGTTTTCATTTTAAGCAACTACATTTACGAGATCTAAAACCTCCTTTTGTCACCCTGTTCAAATTTTGGTGTAGTCTCCCTTGACTCTAGACACCTTCACATGCCCTCCACAGAGAAAAAAGGGTCACACTTTAACTCTGAAAGCCGACAAACGAATCTTTGGAAAAAGGGCAAGTCCTCACAGCTCCTCAGAATTCTACTGAACAAAAGTATCTATAAGATAGTCCTAACTCTCTTAGTTCTTTTAACAGGTTTAAAATGGTTAGTATTGCTCAAAAAAGGCCCTTGGAAATAAAAATCACCCATAAGAATTTTCCTACAGACTAAGATGTTTTGAAGGTCAAAAGAAGACTAGTCCAGGGTAATCAAAGTGATTTAACAGACCTCTGTTGCTAAATTATAAACAGATATCACCCCTGGTATACTTTATACCAATTTATTGCCCCTACTTGATGTTTTAAAAACAAATATATAAGACATATGGTGAAAGGAAATTCATAAATGATTGCCCCCATTTAGTCCAAAAAAAAAAAGTGATGATGAAAGGAAATTCATTAAATGATTGCCCTCATCTCAACATTTAAATGCAAAGTTACAAATTGAAGTGGTGAAAGGAAATTCAATAAAGGGAATCAGATAACTTCACCAGGGCACTGAACAGGCTCGCTGGAAGTGAAGCAATGTCTAAGAAATCTGTAAGGTTGTTATACATGAATTATATTGTACTCTGGTAATTAGTTCTCCTTTTGACTAGATCTGCATCCCAAGTCCACACGGGACTCCCAGATTAAAAATACTGAAATTGCTTCACCATGATGGAAGAAAAGATCATTATAACCTGTTAGAATTTCTAAGGTTGTTTTGATTATCTTAAACAGATCTGAAATCACTTTCAAGGAAGAGGAAGTCATCGATAGGCCTAAACTTGATATTAGTGAATGATTAAGTTTCCAAAGCTTTCAGAGATAAAGTTGAAACCTTGAATTTTCCTCTATGTGTTTCACAAAAATAAAGTAATGACTCCATTCACCCAATAAAGGAACTTGGTCTACTGTTCTTCTCGTTCCGCAGGGAGACAATATCCCTAGATGGAGCCTATGTTGGAACACAAATATTTTTCAAATACTCCAGATATTAAAGGATTGGAAGCCATGTACCTTTTAAACAACAAAATGCTTATGGTAAACCTCAAATATCAGATTTCGGGGTTTCGCAGATCTAACAGTTCAACAAGTCGAATCTCTCAATGCCTCGACATGCAAAACAATGAAGTTGGGTTAAGATTAATTATGATCATCAAAGAATTAAAAAGTGATTATCACTAATTTAATGCATCGCGCCTTCGTGAGTCGAGAATCATGCTTGGAGAAACCTTCGAATGTCCCGATATGCGAAGTTGCGAAATCAACTTAAGATAAACTTGATTAATTACACGACTAACAATAATTAATGATAATTAATTGTTATCGTGACATCGCGATTCGGCAGTTTTTCCTTGAACAACAACTTATAAACCTGATACTAGAAATTGTGCAGTTTCCAAACTAATCGCAATTAATTAAAAACTTAAACCAGATTAAAGTTAATTAATCAAATCACAATTTTGCAAATTCGAGGTTAATAGTGTTGATACTAAGAGGGGGGTGAATCAGTATCAAGTACAATTTAAAAACCTTTTTCAAATTATACTTAAACCATTCAATTATATCCAATGAGCAATGAACAATAGTATAAGAGCTACACCAATACACCACAATACACCATGCACAATATATGAGAAATAAT
>JASDQU010282859.1:0-14708 GCA_032191745.1 Picea mariana
CCCTCATCAAGCCATCCGCCTACCAGCCTGCGAGGCATTGAATTTCAGGGCCAGCGAGCCGCTTTTGGTTCTCCGGGCCAGTGGAGTCCAAATACGGTATTTAATTCTTGGTGGAAGTTAACGCCACCCTTTCAGGTGTCCTCCACCGCCATCGTGGTCTCTTTTTCTACACATCCCCTCATCAACAGTCCTGCAATAAATTCAGAATGTTATTCACATTCATTGACCTCTTCCTCAAGGTCCATTTACATCACATAATCATAGTTATGAGTTTGCCATAGTTCTTGGCCAATCCAGATATATATGTATTTACAAGTTGGGCGAAGCAGGGTGTTACAATTCTAGATGTTTATTTTATGAATGTAACAGACACTCATAATTAAATAGAAATATGGTTTATTCCCATGATTTGTTGTTAAACTATCTCTTCTTTTATGCATATATATTGTTGTCATTTCATATAAATAAATGTCTGCCATAGTACCCAAAAACATGATCTGCAAATTGTACAAGAAGATATCTCATAAATAATAGTCATAAACCACTATTGGACAATTGTTTGACAAAGTTTCCTCACAACAGACTTAGTGAAGACCCTTAAAATCCTAGTGGGAGCATTACAGTGGTATCAAAGCCTTAGTCCTGCTAGCTTGAGGAGACTTAAACTTTCATGAATCAAGTAGACAGAGAAGGGTATATCACCTACAACAGTAGGAGGTAGCGAGGGGAAAAAAATATTTTTAACCACGAAGAGATAGTAGAAGCAAACCAACTTGAGGAAGAACAAGAAGAAGTAGCTATGGGGGATCATAATGAAGATACGACCTTGCAAATTTTAGAGGGAATACATAATGGAAAACAATAATTAGCACAATTTATTGCTACCAACTAACAAAACTAGAACCATGGGGGTAATAATGGAAATGGAGGCACTAATGGATACCATGGGGGAAATATGGTGTAGGGGTCCCAATGGGAATAATGGAAACCATGTAGAGGGAAACAACAACCATGGTCTTACACAAGTTGGTACCTGTTATAGCAAGATTTGCCTCACCCTATGCAATCTTGCACATAAGGCCTTTTTCCATTTCCCTATGCAGACTTTTCATCCCTTTTTGCAAATCCCAGAGCTAAAAATACATTTTTTCCACCTGTACGCACCTTGCCTACTATACGACATGCATATACACAGGTTACACCACTACAACCCATGTACATCGGTATTTGTGCCCAAAAATGAAAAATTCTGTCGAGTTTCCATGTCACAATAGGAGATCAATGATCCTTGGCCGTCCATATACTGAAAATGTTTCGACTTGACCCTTCAGTTCCATTTGAAGGCTATAAATGGGCCAATTCCGAGCTATGGAAAAGAGGAGAAATAATTCAACTTTGAGAGAAAAGTTACTCTGGAGAAATTATTCACTTCATATTGAGTCTGCATCCCTTTGTCCTTTAAGTCTGAACACAATGTTCAACCCCCAAGCTCTTTCCTTATTGATTGAGAACTTCATTGTCTCTCTTCTATGAGCTTGCCTTTGGTGGAGGCCCAACTAGAATGAACTTAGTTTCTTGGTTCCAAATCATCCTGACACAGAAGTCTGTAACTTTTTCACTTCTGTTGATCATATATTAATAGAAATAATATTTTCCCGTTCAATTGATATCTTGCAAATATTTGAATTATTATTCCATGGGCGTATTTGTTATGCATATTAATGGATTATGCTATCAAATGTGCTAACACCATATATCATCACCATATGCTTGCTTTGCTTGGTTGTTGAGGACTAGTTGTAGGTATATTGTTTTAAGTCAAGTGCTTAATGGTGGACTTCATCGAACGTCTAGACAAGGTAGGCCTTTTATCTTGTCTTGCTAGCATATTTGTTTATATAGCATACTTGACAATAGAGTTGATTTTTGCACTCATTTCCGTCTGTTGTGGTTTTCCCCTAGCCATAGAGAGATTTTCCTCGTAACATAATTGGCAACCATACTGGGGATTGAATCTTCTTTCTTAGGGTTTGGAGTGTTTTTCTCCTTATATTTCTCTCGTTCATATTGCGTTTCTTGTCGTACCATTGCTTGACAGCCTCTGTTCACTATGGGTCTGAGTCTTTCAGCCTTCTCCTTTGCCTAACTGTGTTTTTGAAACATATACGCGGGTTTTTGATTGACAGTCACATATATACACGTGTTGTCCTTCTGCAAGCTATGTTCATATGTATTGTTTCCTTGACCAATCGCGTACATCGACCTCTTTTGCTTGTTTGTTGTGTTTGGTGGTTGCTGGGTAGGTTTTGATGATTGTTGAGTCTTCTTAGGTCTTTGTAGTGACTGATAAGTGTCTATGGGATGACATGAAACCTGTCTTTGGTTGAATTTTTGGGTGGAGTCTTTCTCATCATCTTTTCATTTTGATTGTCCTTGTACATTGGGTTGGGTTTTTTGCTCCTTAGTATCCTACTTGAGTTGTCTCTTTCTATACACAATAGAGTCTTTATATATCAAGCTTCTGTTTATTCCATGCATTTTCATTTTTCTTAAGTTGAAAATACAAAAATATTAGGCATTTTACATTGATTGGCATTTTGGTCTTTTGAGTCTTTGTCATTTAGCTTAGTGCATGTAAAGAAAGATTGCATTTTTATTCAGAATTGTAGAGTTGAAATTGAAAATTGCATTGTTTTAAGAAGCATATCATTCATTAAAAATTGAAGTTAGGACTTTGCATTGTATTCATATTTACTTTACTTGCTGAGTCATAACATCATGAGTTTCACCACCACACCTTTTGAGTAAGCACGACCATTAAAATTAACGCTATAATTTAAAATTGATTCGTAACGATTTTATTTTCTAGGGTGCACAAACTAGCTTAGGATTTAGTGCCTTGGAATAGGATTTTGTGAGTAAACTTCTCCAAGGATATTAAATCAACATATGTGTCTGACTAAGGGAGTTGAGAAATCCATTTTATATTCGGTAATATTAGGAGGCTCCGTTTACACCGGAGTTAATCATTAGGTCACGCGAGGTTGGTTGAAGGGATATCCCCCCGATACCTGATTAGTGTCAGATATATTTCTGGGGATCTATTCGTATTTAAGGATCTTGATAATTCCCTTACCTCCGTGAGAGGCGATACTTTCAAGGTTTCAGGCTTTGCTACCCTGCCCATACGGTGGACCCGACTTACGACTGCTCGCCTATGCATCGATTATACATTGGTTTCTTAGTTGCTTGACTTAGGTGCCACATAGGCTAGTTGTAGGGGTTATTCTGCAGGTACCCTGGGTTAGATAAGGGTCGGAAAACACACAACCTTTATGGAGGATTACCTCTCCAGGGGGATCTAATCGTCTGGTTGTTAATCCCACGAGGGCCCTTATAACTAATTACGTTACCTCTGATCTTTAGCAGGGAGTCTCAGGCCCCTCTTGGGCGAGACATACCTTCTTTAGGGAGGGAGGCCCCTTTCAACCACTTTACCCCATTTGTGTGCATATTGGTCGTTTGATTATTTTTGGTGTGCTCTATGATTACTAGTTGCCCTTAGGAGTTTATACCGAGTTTTCATTATCATGGATAGTGGAGTTCCTTTGGCTCCCTCATTTACCACTACCCCCCCCATGATGTTCACTCATTTCATGGGGATGAATCCGTCCGCTTTTCATAATGGTATGCAAAATTATGACACTCAGTCCATGCCTTGGATCTCTAATCATTTTCCTGTTGATACGTTGAATGTACCTTCATCCTTTCCATCCTTTCCCTGGCCCATTTATATGAATCCTAGAATTGGATTTGGGGGCACCATGGCCCTGCTGCCTACATCTTTGTTTGATATGATTCATGTCCCCCAACCAAATCTCATTGAGGGAGGTTGGAACCTCCCCTCTTATAGATCCAGTCCTAGCTATATTCTTTCAAGAGCCAATACTCAAATGGGTGCTTATTCTACTTATGACACCCCATTCGTGTATCCTTCGTCCGCCATGCTGGTTCCTTCAAATACTTTTCCCTTGGTGGGTCCACATATATCCCCAGGTCTTTCATACGGGGAGAACCAATTTTACGGTTCAAGCTACCCTCTTCATGGAACCCCTTCACATGGGGGCAATTTATATCCTCACTTGAATAATCATTATCATACTTTTGTCTCCTCACAGACATTTGATTCAATGATGATGCCTGTACAAACCTCTTTGGATCATTTAGGTGGAGGATACTGCCCTTTCGGACAGGGACAGGAGGTAAACCAAGACCCTTCCTGATTTGTAATGTTTCAAAGCCAATCTTTCCCTTGACCTTGGCATCAAATGCCACAACCCACTGCTAGTCTAGTCACTACCAGTCATACTGGAGCTCCATCACCAACCTCTGCCAGTCATGTTGGAGATGGGTCGACGACATATGCAGTCATGTTGAAGACTCACAACTAGCCGTTGCTATTCATGCTGGGGGCATCACTCTAGTCACCATGAGTGATATATATGTCACATCTCCAACCTATGTACATCATGTGGGAGATGACTCTCTAGCCTTTGCTAGTCACGCCGAGAACATGTCACCAGGCGTTGTGAATGATGCTGGGGGAATTGAGAAGCCTAGATGTCTTAGACATAAGCCTAAATTCCTTTGCAGGACTTGCGAAGGAAATCACCTTACTCGTTTGTGTCCGGCCATTGCCGGGATACCAGAAGCATGGGGCTCACCTGAGGACCCTTCGGATTCTGAGGCGTATGTGGTTTCCCCACATCCTATTTCTCCGTTGATTGACATGACAATCATGCTGATTCAATCCTCTCCTAACCACACCCCCATTGTCGAGGGTGATGTGTCCCTTATCCCTATTATCATGCATCCTCTTCAACCTAGAATTGAAGAAGTGGTCATACCAGTGCAATCTCTAGTCAATCCAACTCTCCTTTTGGAGAGTGATGCATCCTTCAACCATGTCGTCAGCCTTCCTGATACTGCACCTTCTAAACAAGAGAGACTTTTACTCTTCCCGAGTACTCTCCCTTCAAGTCCTGGAGAAGTTCCCTTCGATTGGGATGGTCTTATGGGGTATCTAATGCCTCCACTTATGTCCTTTCCTGTAAGAGACATTATTCGATATATCACAGAGACAATAAGCTCCGCTAACACTTTATCCTCCTCGACTTGGAGAGCTTTGGGTTTTCCCAAGATTATGTCGGCTATTCGTAAGATACTGAAATTCCATAGAAGTCCAGTACGGGAGACTTGGCCTCCCCCGTGACTTGCCACCTAGAAATTCCCAAGCGAGTCTGATTTAGCTCTTTTCCGACTCGTCTAAAAAAGAGAAAGGATTGTTGAGTGAATTTGTCCTTTTCACACTCGTTAAATGGGAATTGAAAGGTCGTGAGTCTAAGTTAAGCTCTTTTCCAACTCGTTTTCAAAAAGAGAAAAGATTGCTGAGTGAACTTGTCTCTTTCACACTCGTAAATTGGCTTTGAAAGGACATCTATTTGGTACAAGTTTATCCCTTTTTCACACCAAGTAAACTAATATTATGAAAAAGGAAATTTTTTGGCGTTAAGTTGTGATTGCATCTCATGCCCTTGCTTGCAGTATTAATCCTATAGTCGGTTTTGGCTTTGCGTTATAAACCGTTTGCCTCAACAGTTTTTCATCCTCAACCAAGCAGAGCCTCGTTTATATCCTTCACAATTTGACACCCTATACCCAGGAGGGAACATTTCATCTCCCGCATACATCTCCTTGCATTGAGCATAGGTACGTTCCACTGCTAGAACTCGTTTTTCTTACTTATGACACTCGTTTCCTCCTTTGTATCATAGCATTCATTTGACTATGAAAAAACAAAAAAAAGACGGGCAGGAAGGGAGTATTATCTTATAATGGCAATAGTTGTGTCGCCTTTGAACAGAGAAAAAAGTTATTGAGTCCACTTGTCATCATAATTTTGGGTTTAGCATGGCCTTAGGAAGCTGAGCTCATTACAAATATTTTTCTCCACTGACTAGTTACTCTTCCAGTCCCTATGGATAATTTCATTGATGCTTCCTGCATCTCATGGTTCCATCATCAAGTCTATGCTTCCAGAGTCTCCCATATGTCTCATGCTCTTGTTCAAAGGAATTCCATCAACCTGTGTTGACCATTCCTTAGAACTCTTGACTTTGCATGTCGTCCATACCCTCAATTTTTCTTAGAATCACATGATACTGTAGTCCTATCATGCACCCTGGTCCTACTTTCATCATTGGTAGGTAACCTTGAACCCAACAGTTGACATTTCATCATTGGTCGTTGACTGGGTGGTTTCCCTTATGTTCGATGATAAGACATCTATTCACACATTGGGATTTGTGCAGTGTCTTGGATGCCATTAGCATTATTGGTGGTTTCCTCTCCTTTGTCAGCAATTTTCCTCATTGGATGCTATTTAGAGGGTTTTTTTCATGTACCGCTTACACTTGGCACACGCGAAAGATGCACAGGGTCATTGGTTCATGAACATGTTCTTCATCCGTTTTCCTCCAAATAATGAAGCTCCTGCTTTGTACCTCGTGCTGATGATGAGAGATGCCTTAATGCTCTACTTTCAGTGGGTCTCTTTCCATCGAATTCAACTCATCTATTCTGGAAATGAGACCTAGAGTCCTATGAGTACCTTGAGGCTTGCAGTCATTAATGGCAGGATTTCTCGGCATCGACAGTTGGGAATACATCAATGTCTCTTGATCGATGGATTCCTCAAGTGTTCGATCCTGACTCCTTTATTCACACTTGTAAGAATGTACTTGGTTCCTTGATACCTACTTTCATTATAGGTAGGCTATCTTGCGTTTGTTAACGGTATACCTTAATGACCGGTAATCAAACGATGTCTCATTGTGTTCGACCTCAACTCCTTTATTCACATGATGTATACTTGCACCTTTGGCAGATTGTGTAGAAGAATTGAAGACATTAGTACGTGGCCACAACTTTCCTGAGCTATTGCTTCATTTTCATTGGACTGGTACCTATATGACTTCAGTGATCATGGGAGATTAGATTGTACTCCATGGTATAAAAATACTTCAAATTGATTTTGAGACTGGTTCTACTGGGCCTTGTTCGTGACTATGATAACTTTTGGCATGTAACCGCATTTGTATTTTCCTATTCATGGACACATGTAGTTGTTTGGTATATTTTCACATGGATCTGCAGTGTAATTCAAATTGGTAGCCTTGTAAGCAAAGTCAATGCAGAATATAATGATAAACTAGTTCTTCTAGTTGGTTCCCCATCACTCCACTTCTGGGTTTTTATAATGTATTTTGGCCATCGCAGATACTCCTCTGACCTCACACATTAGGAGGCTTCTGTTATAGCAAGATTTGCCTCACCCTATGCAATCTTTCACATAAGGCCTTTTTCCATTTCCCTATGAAAAATTTTCATCCCTTTTTGCAAATCCTAGAGCTAAAAATACATTTTTTCCACAAGTACGCACCTTGCCTACTATACAACATGTGTATATGTAGGTTGCACCACTACAACCCACATACATCGGGATTTGTGCCCAAAAATGAAAAATGATGTATGGTTTCCATGTCACGATAGGAGATCAATGATCATTAGCCTTCCATATACTGGAAACGTTCTGACTCGGACCTTGAGTTCCACTTGAAGGCTATAAATGGGCCAATTCTGAGCTATGGAAAAGAGGAGAAAGAATTCAACTTTGAGAGCAAAGTTACTATGGAGAAATTATTCACTTCATATTGAGTCTGCATCCCTTTGTCCTTTAAGTCTGAACACAGTGTTCAACCCCCAAGCTCTTCCCTTATTTATTGAGAACTTCATTGTCTCTCTTCTATGAACTTGCCTTTGGTGGAGGATTGAAGTGGTGGAGGCCTAGCTGGAGGGAACTTAATTTCTTGGTTCTGAACCATGCCGACACAAAAGTCTTTAACTTTTTCACTTCTGCTGATCATATATTAATAGAAATAATCTTTTCCCGTCCAATTGATATCTTGCAAATATTTGAATTATTATTCCATGGGTGTATTTGTTATGTATATTAATGGATTATACTATCAAATGTGCTAACTTCATATATCATCGCCATATGCTTTATTTGCTTGGTTGTTGAGGACTAGTTGCAAGTATAATGCTTTGGGTCAAGTGCTCAATGATGGACTTCATCGAACATATGGACAAGGTAGGCCTTTTATCTTGTCTTGCTAGCATATTTTTTTATATAGCATACTTGAGAATATAGTTGATTTCTGTAGTCATTTTTTTTTGTTGTGGTTTTCCCCTAGCCATAGAGATATTTTCCTCGTAACAGTACCAGAACTATAGGAAGAATCATTCCCATGCCACTCTTACCTCACTTCGTTGGGAATCAATAAGTAGGGAATCAAGGAAAACTAGGTAAGAGTGTGAGATTTGATGATTATTGGAGGGAGTACCAAGCTATGAGTGAGGATTTTCAAGCAGCCATGTCACTACAAGACTACTGCAATATCAAGTACAGGAACAGGACAAGGGAAGTTAATAGGGTCCAACAAAATGATGATTTCAGGAGGAAGGTTGGGAAGCTCACCATTCCCTCTTTTGATGGTTCTAGCAAATCCACAACTTGAGCATGGGTTCAAAAGTTGGATAGATACTTCTAGCTTAATACCATGACAGAGGATGAGGTGATTAAATTTATACCCTGCATTTGGATGGAGAGGCCCATGAGTGGTGGTACCATGGATTGGTCACTCTGGGACATGCCAACATCACCTCTTACCTAGAATTCACACAAAAGTTGATGGAGATGTTTGACAGGAAGGATCCGAAGATACACTTCAGGGAGTTGGCACAAATAAAATAGGTTGGGACACTGGATGCGTACATCACCGAATTTCATAATCTTATCGTCACAGTGGCAGACATATATGAGTAGAGATAGGTGATGTTGTTTACAAAAGGTATATTTGAGCCATTGCGTGGTTGGGTGAAAGCCTTCAAACCAGAGACACTGCAGGATTCCATCATCGAGACATGAGACATGGAGGATGCGGTCCCCAAGACAAAAAAATTCTCCAAATTGTTCATTCCTCAAAAGAAAAAAGATGAGAATCCCTTTCAGTAAGAAAGAACATGAAAGGAGAAGATGGATGAGGCAACTCATAATGATTTGAGGAGAAAGAATCTTTGCTTCAACTGCAAAGACCCTTGGGAGCCTGGGCACAGGTGTATGGGTAAGGGAAAGAAACATTATATAGAGGTCCTCTCAAAGAGTGAGGATGAGGAGGAAGTAGAGTAGGCACACGATTGTGAGTAGGACAAATCAATTGAGGAGTAGCCACAAGAGGAAGCAAAGAGTGTTGTTATCGCCACTCTATCGAGTGTCCCCATATATCACATCTTTAGGGTTAGGGTTGTTGTATAGGGTTAACTAGTCACCGTATTGATTGATGGTGGTGCAACCCACAATTTTATTGACTCAGCCTTGTTGGATAAGAGGGGTATTTATATGATGGACTTTGAGGGATTTGATGTGGCACTAGATGGAAGGCGTATCATACCTTTCACACAAAATATCTCACAACTATGTTTGACATTGGGCAACTACACAATGAAAAATGAATTCTATGTAGCTGAGTTGTAGGATACCAATGACATATTGTGGTTTCAGTGGCTTGTTTCCATAGGGAGGCATATGGTCAACTACAAGGCCATGGAGTTGGAGTTTAAGGCAGTGGACAGTAGGAAAGTGGTCTTGAGAGGCATGCCGAATGATGCTCCCAGGATCACTTTAGCTAAAAGGATGGAGGGAATATTCAGACATGGTGATGTCACTTATGTAGTAGAGTGCCTGGTCACTACTGAGAAGCCTTTTTGTAGCAACCATCAACATCATGTGGGCATCCAGACACTACTGAGTAAACATGACTAGGTTTTTGGTTAGATACCTCGAGGGAGACCACCCGACAGGGGATTCGAGCACACTATTGAGTTGGAGAAGGGAGCCAAACCAATAATCACCACTCCCTACAAACAACCTAAGAAATTTAAGGATGAGATTGAAGAGGCTAGTAAGGATCTATTGGAGATGGGGCACATTAGACCAAGTCCGATTCCATTTGCTTCTTCTATAATGTTGGTGAAGAAGAAGGATGGTACAATGCGGATGCACATTGATTACATGGCATTAAATAAGAAGGCGATAAAAAATAGGTACCCAATCCCTAGGATAGATGAGCTATTGGATGAGTTGCACGAGGTAGTATATTTTTCGAAGATTGACCTTCGATCAAGGTACCTCCAGATCAAAGTTAGAGAGTAGGACATTCCAAAAACGACTTTCAGATGCCATTATGGGCATTACAAGTTTTTGGTCATGCCATTTAGTCTGAACAATGCACCAACTACTTTCCAATCTTGCATGAATCACATCTTCAAAAAGCATCTAAGGAAGTTTATATTGATATTCTTTGATGATCACCTGCTATATAGCTGGACGTGGGAGGAACACTTGGCACATTTGGAGGAGATCCTAAGCATTATGGAGGAACAATCATTGTATGCCAAAGAGTCGAAGTGTGAATTTGGCATGACATAAATCTTATACTTGGGACACGTGGTCAATGCTCATGGAGTATAGGTGCACAAGGAAAAGATATAGGATATACTGGATTGGCAACTTCCCAAAAATATTTCACACTTATGCGGGTTCTTCAAAATTTGCATCTACTATAAGAGGTTTGTTAAGGGATTTTCATAGTTGGTTGCACCACTCACATATATGACAAATAAATGGGGCATTCAAGTAGACCAAAGAGGCTCATAAGACGTTTGATCAAATGAAGGAAGTAATAAGCACCTACCCAATTTTATCACTTCCTGACTTCACTTAGCCCTTTGTGCTCGATTGCGATGCATTAGATGAGGGGATAGGAGTAGTTCTGATGCAGCAAAGGCATCCAATAACATACATGAGAAGAAAGCTCACATAGTCAGAAATAATATATTCCATGTATGACAAGGAAATGATTGCCATCATGCAGGATTTGGTGAATTTTAGACAATACCTAGTAGGTGGAAAATTTGTGGTTAAGATAGACCACAACAACTTGCGGCACTTTATGGGGAAAAAGGACTTGAATGAAAGGCAAAAAAAATAGGTTATCAAATTACAAGCCTATGATTTTGACATTGAGTATGTAAAGGGAAAGAAGAATGTAGTTGCAGATGCTCTCTCTAGAAAACTAGAGGTGTTTTCACTTGCATAGGTTTGGGCAGATTGGAAATCTCATCTTTTGGTGGAATATTCCAAGAACACTTTTTCTTGTGAGGTGATGGACTGCATAGTACACGATGGCAAGTACAAGGTGGTGGATGGTATCATCTACTACAAAGACCGGATACACTTAGTCCTAGAATCTACACTAAAATGGAAAATCATGGAGGCTATGCATGATGCACCAGTGGTAGGGCATCCAAGGTTCTTCAAAACCTATAGGCAGGTTAGGGACATATTAACTTGGAAGGGCCTCAAAGATGATGTGTTGAAGCATGTGAGAGTGTGCATGACTTGTCAGTAGAACATGTCAAAGTAGACCCATCTGGTAGGACTAATACAACCTTTTCCCATCCCATAGCGGAAATGAGAAAGTATATCCATGGATTTTATCACGAGGCTACCAAAGGCCTAAGACATAGATTGTATATATGTAGTGGTTGGTTGTTTGACCAAATTTTCACACTTCTTTGCCATATCATATGAATACAAGAAAGCACACGTGGCATAGTTGTTCTCCAGAGAGATATTCAGACTCCATGGGTTACCGAGATTCATTGTTAGCGACAGGGACACCAAGTTTCTTAGTGCATTTTGGCAGGAGTTGTTCAAGCTGGCTGGCACATAGTTGACTCCCATCACTAGTTACCACATTCAAACTAATGGCCAGATTGATATTGTGTACAAATGTTTTGAGTGATATCTAGGTAACTACATGTCCGGGAAACAAAAATCATGGGTGAAGTCGTTACATCTCGGAGATCATTGCTACAACACCACTCATCACATGTCCATAGGCATGACACCATTCCGATAATTGTATGGTTTCAATGCTCTGTTCGTTGTTGATTTTGTGTTTGGGGATAGCAGGGCTCCCAAAGCTAAGGACTATATCCAAGAGAGCCAAGACATACTCAGGGCTCTCAAGGACAATCTACAGACAACCCATAATCAACAGAAGCTATATGCAGATAGGAATAGGGTCGAGCACACTTTTGAGGTGGGAGACTAAGTTTTCTTGAGGCTACAACCATACAAATAGTCTTCACTAAAGAAGAGAGGCATAAATAAGCTTAAGCCACATTATTATGGACCTTACAGGGTGGTTTGAAGAGTTGGTGAGGTGGCTTATGAGTTGGAATTGCTGAAGGGAAGCAAGATTCATAATGTGTTTCACGTCTCATGTCTCAAAAAGGCATTGGGGAAACATGTCACTACTTCGGTAGAGTTACCTCCATTGGATGAAGAGGGGGAGATAGTGTTGGCTCCTAAGGAGGTATTGGAGGTCCGAGAGAGGAGATTGTGTAACAAGGTGATTTGGGAATACATAATTAGATGGTGAGACTTACCAACAGAGGATGCCGCATGGGAAAGTGATCAGATCTTGCAGCACCCAAATTTGCAGTTGCTTGAGGACAAGTAATCTCGGGAAGGGAGGACTATAATGTCCCTTTTGAAATGAGTATTCTAGGGATTGGCAAAATAACCTAAGTAATTCCCGTAGGCTATAGTCAGGGTACAAAAAGGGAATTAAATTATTTACTTAATGCCATGGGCACATGAATTAAATTAATTTTAAAAGGGGACATTGAGTAAGTGGTTAAAAATGTGCTTAAGTGACTTTGAGAATATGAAACATCACTTAAACTTATTAAACGATAAAAAGGCCACAAAAAGGTGAATGAAAGAATAAAAGGGAAAAAAAGAGGGCACCCTCTCTCATTCATGCATTGGTATTTTCTAAAATTGCTTTGAGAGAGCTCTTGGTGGATTTGTGCACTCTTGGGACGAAAATCCTAAGGGAGATTGCATAGATTAGTTTCAGTGGTGAGACCATCCACCCTAGATAGTCATTTAGAGGAGATATCACAGAGATTTCTTCATTTTGCTTCAATGTGGAAGAATATTTATTCTTTGGCATTGAAGTTTTCATGGCTTGTGGTTGAATTTTCCATATTTGCAGTTGAGTTATCTTGTGGGTGGCTGAGATATTTGGTTAATGACTGATTCTACTTGTGTATAGATCAAATCTCTTGGAGGATGTAGTTTTCCAGTTGAGGAAAGATGAGTTGAATTGTGGGTGAATATTCTGAGTGTGGGGAGGTCGTGGAAGACTTGCTGGGTGCACTAGACAATTCAGAAATTGAGCTAATCATATCTGGTGTGATTTACATCCCTACTAGTTGGTATATTAGTGGGAGAAGTCACCATTTATTGTAGAATGAGTTCTAGAAGGGAACCAACCCTTTTTCTAAGCAACATTCTTCTCTTGAAGGTCAATCTTCCATTGTGGGTCGAGCAACTACCAATCTAGTTGAACCTTTGCATCTGTGACTACCATTTCCCAGTTCTTTTATTGATACAACAACACCAATCTCTAGGGTTGTGTATATCTCCATACTGTTGTGTATGCTACTCTAAAAATGTCAGAAAGTAGTTAATATTGTTGCTGTAATAATAGAGCATTCTAGAGGGTTATTTTATGAATTTAATAGCCACTCAAAATTAAATAACAGTAAGGTTTATTCCCATGATTTATTGTTAAACTATCTCTGCTATTATGCATATATATTGATGTTGTTTCATATAAATAAATGTGTTCCATAATACCCAAAAACGTGAGATGCAAATTTTACAAGAAGAGATCTCATAAACAACAGTCATAAACCATTATTGGACAATTGTTTGACGAAATGTACCCACATCAGACCTAGTGGAAACTCTTAAAATCCTAGTGGGAGAATTACATAATTGAGCCTCAATCATGTCCAAAATCTCCAGTCAGAACAACTACATGAAAGCCTTCTACTTTTGTGATTTTTCCATGCAAATGTGTCTTTACCTGTGTCTAAACTAGATTGTAAGACTTATGTAACTTCTTGACTTGTTGGTTTCATTGCCAAGAACTTATGCAACCGTAATGGATTGTTGGTGTTTTAGCCTTCTTCTTCTTCTGACATTTATTTAAATAATGATTTATCTTCCCACAATGAAGACAAGGATGGAGATGAAAACACTGATTATCCATGTGACCAACTCTGTGACAACGTTGGCACTTATAATTTTGATGTTGAAATAAAACAAGTGAAGTGGAATTTCCTTGAAGGAAACTTGCACTGTAGAAGTGGATAGGCTTGAAATAGTTGGGAATATGAAAGGTAACTTCCTTATCATATCCGAGTCCTATTCCATGTTTGTTGTCATAGATTTCTTCCCAAGGCTTGTTAAGAACCAAACATCAATATAGCATAGAAAAACCTCAGGAAAAATACTCAACGCCTTGAAAAATAGATAATTTCAGATAATAAGCCTCTTCGAGGGGGCAACCTCCTTTTACCCCACTTAAATTTTCAATTACAAGATGATTCAAAATGAAAATGTCTCCTTGGTATATATAGGAGACTAAGAGGTATAATTAAAA
>JASDQU010282861.1:0-14601 GCA_032191745.1 Picea mariana
GCCTTCCATTCATCTCCCTCTCTCATTCTTATCTGATGATATCCACTCTTCAAGTCTATTTTTGAAAAATAGCTTGCTCCACTCAAACAATCCATCAAATCATCCATCCTGGGTAAAGGGAACTTATCCCTGATGGTAATCTTATAGATGGCTCTAGAATCTGTACACATTCTCCATCCTCCATCCTTCTTTGGACTTAATATAGTTGGCATTGCACATGGGCTTAGACTTTCCCTGAATAAACCTTTATCCAACAACTCCTGAACTTGATTCTTAACCTCTTCATTCTCTCGAGGTGTCAACCTATACGCTTCTTTGTCTAGTAAACTGACTCCTGGAATCAAGTCGATATGGTGGTTGATACTCCTAATGGGTGGTAATGAGTGAGGCAACTCATCCACTACTATGTCAGCAAAATTCTCTAACAATTCTTGGATTTCTTTAGGTAAATCATTCATGGAAGTATTGGTAAGGATAACTCTCAGCTTCCTCACTAAAACAAATTGCATCTCTTGATCTTTCTTGATTTCCTTCAAGAGTTCATTCCCAATCATGAGAAGTATTCTTGTGTTGGCTTCTTCCTTTTCGTTTTTCTCTTCTATTGGCAGTAACATGTGGGTTATACCATTTTTTTCCAGAGCATAAGTATTATTCCTCCCATCACGAATGACATTCTTATCAAACTGCCATGGTCTCCCCAACAAAATATGACAAACATCCATGGGAATTACATCACACAGAATCTCATCTGTATAGCCTCCTATTTTAAATTTAACTTTGCATTGTTGAATTACCATTACTTGATGTCCTTTTTGCAACAACGATACTTTATATGGACTTGGGTGTGCAGTTGTCTCCAGCTCCATCTTCTCCACCATTTATGTAGATACTAAATTATCAGTGTTCCCATTGTCTATAATCATTTTGCAAACTTTGTCATTTGCTTTACAAGCAGTCCTAAACAGCCTCGTTCATTGAACTGATCCTTATATTTCCTTCTCTGGCTTTAGAAGAACTTTCCTCATCATAAGGTTATGTCCTCCTTCTGCTACTTCTGCTTCCATATTCTTCCGGGCTTCAGAAATTTGTGATTCTCCTCCTCCTTCTTTCTTCCTCTCGGGTCATTCCCAAGACATGTGTCATGTCTTTCCACAGGAATAACATTTAACTCCACCTCCTCTACCTCTTCCTCTTCCTCGAGGAAAATAATTTCTCCCACCAAATGGTCTTCTTTGGGAACTTCCTCCCCTTTCAAAGTGACCATAATATTTCTCATTCTTATCCTTAGTTTTTGGTGCCTTATCATAGACAATCCCCTTACCTCTATTTATGCCTCTACTTTTGTTTTGTTGATTCTGATTCCTGGCCAACTTTTCTTCTGCCTTCAGTGAAATCTAATGAGCATTTTCCATTGTCCTTACAATCATCATGCTAATCTCATCCTAGATTTCATACCTCAATCCATTTATATACCTGAAATTTTTTTCATCATCCTTCTCTCTTTGTCTAGTCCTAATGTTCAGCCTATAGAATTCTTTTGTATACACTTTCACTGTCATACCCCTCTGTCTCAGGTTCTGCAACTTTCTAAAAAAAATTATCTCGTAATCCTTAGGTATGAATTTAGCCTTCAGTTTGGCTATCATCCTATCCCAATTCTTTATCTTTTGTTTTCCTTTGGTTATTCTCTCTACCTGCAGTTCATCCCACCACAGTGTTGCATGTCCTGTTAATATGGTGACAGCATGTCTCACCTTCCTTCCTTCGTCGACATATTCATATTCAAAATACTTGTCCATGGACCTTATCTAATCCAATAGCTCTTCGACATCCAATTTACCTTCATACATTGGGACGTCCATCTTTTCTCTAGCTCCCAACTTCACAATAGCTTTCAAGAAGCATTCATTGCCTACAACTTCCCCTGTAGCTTCTTAAACTTCTATTTCTTCACTCTCTGCATCACTGACGTCTCCAGCGGCAAATGTTCTCCTTTACATTTCTTCCATCGCTTCCAAACTTGCATGAAGTTCTCTCACTTCCCCTCCTACAACACAGTTTACTATAGGTGGATCTACGCGTATCCTTGGTGGCATTATTTCAATTTCTCCTAACACACAGAATACAACTTCAAGTTTTTTTTCAGGCTCTGATACCACTTGGTGCAGAGTCCCCTTCTCTCCAAGGGTTGCACAACCTCCCAGTCTATGATCGTTCACAATACTGAGCTAAAACAACTCTTCGATTCCCTACTAAAACCTCTGAGAAACAATCCACAGGTCTTTATAAAACTCCTCTTGTACGAATTAACACTAGGTGCAAGCCTCCTTCACGTATCCACTGACTATGACCACGAGCCTAACCAAAATGTGCTTTGTGGTTTCATATGTCCAAGATTTGTATGTGAGCCATCCTTGACTCTCCCAACTCCTGAACTCCCGAACTCCAAACTAGGAGTCTAACGAGTACTAACTCCATTCCCATGGACCCCTACGATATGACCCTAGGCTTAACTCCTTTAAGCACTTTGGGTTTTCTCACTTCGTGACTTTGGGTATTCAAATGTGAGTTATCCACCCTTCCAACTTCATGAGTTCTGAACTAGGGCTTAATAATACTAGATCCTTTTATTAACCTTCGTTAACGTGACCCTTCACTATGACCTAGGGCCTAGCTTCCAAGCGCTACGGGACTTCGTATTTTGCAAACTCGCGAAATAGATCTCCACGCTTTACTCAAAGTCCTAATTTTCGATGAAAATAACCAATGGTTCAATCTTCTCTTAGATCAATAACTCCTATCTCTCCTGAACTTTTGAGTGTTAAATAAATCTCTCCCTTATCCTCCTCGCATCTTTTCTGGATCTAACGGTGCACGACTATCGACGCTTTTCCCTCCAAGAGTCTCTATCGTCCGTCCAAATTCTAAATAGCTCCTTGCCAAATAATTTGGCATCAACCCTTCTGAGCTTGAATTCTTTCCTGACTTGAAATATTTCAATTGTTTCAAAGGTCTCAGCGGTGTTTTCCCTCTTGATATTTTGTCAATGAAATTTGACTTCACCTTGGCGCACACATATGCTCCTGTGTGCAAAATTGCATTATTCCTCCCTGAGCTTTTAACTTACTCAGTCTCTAAGGGATTCAACCCTTCCACGTCTTTCAAAATTCTTTCTGATTCCCTCCTGGCACACTCTGTACTCGACCTTCTGAGCTTTTGAACTTAGAATAAGTTCGCCTCTATGCGCACTTCTTGCGCTTAATATGCACACTCTACATACAAAAGTTCCACGCTATCTCTTCTGAGATTTGATTCAAAGGAAGACTCTCTCACACACACTCTTTGCGTTCGGTATGCACTCCTTGCATGACTACATAAGAGAAAAACTTGAAACTTATTCAATTCTTCATAAATTCATTTATTCACCATAAACATCACACATCCATAAAACACATAACAACAGTAAAAATCTGAAACAATATCAACATTGTACAGCTCGATCAATTTCCTTTGTTCTATTCATTTAAAAAAAACACCTGATTACACTGCTATCTCTTATAGTTATTACAATGAAAACTTAAGCCCAGAGCTCCCTCGCTCTTCTTCCTCCTGTCTAAAATCTATCACCTATCACTCTAGCGGTTACCTACTCAACTTAACTAATGCAACCTAATGACTAACACGGGCTAATATCCTACACCTATAATATATTATAGTCGTGTAAAGATTTACAATGATCCGTCAGTTAAAAACAGTGGCCCGACTTTACATACTGCTAATTAATTAACGAGAGATTCAAAAAGATCTCCACACTGCTACCACATTGGTTAAGAGTCGGTTTGGCTCTTTCAAAGCATTGATGTGTCGACTTCTCTTCCACGCCCACTTTTCTTGATTTGATAGTGATGCTCCTGCATCACATTGGTCCACACACATCTAAATGAACAATGTCCAAAACTCCTTTTGCTTTATACGCTTCCTTTAGAATTGTTACTTGGTGAGATCGCCTCCCTCACCACTTTATGGAATCATCTGCTCCATGTTTAAAACTGTCACTATAGATCCTTCTCAGAGCTATCGCCTCTGACCTTCCCAGAACAATAATAACAAGAGAAAAAGTATTTCCAATAGAATTTTCATAAGAACATATCTATGGTAACAAGGATGGTAGTCATCATAGAATTACCAAGGTGACCTGCCCGAGAGAAAAATAAGAAATATCTCCTAGAGGAGATGTTAGCTTATTTTGCAAACAAGTGCAATAAGCATCTATATTAATAATACTTACATGCAACCAAGTATACCTAGTAGTAATAGAAAATTTCAAAGATTTTTGTCACAACTATAGTGTTTACTTGTACTGTAGCAACTATAAAACTTGATATGTGCAAATTGAAACTTAAAAATTTGATCAATCAAACTTGGAACCTGGAGCCTCAACTGTTAGGGAGGGAGTGCTTGTTCCTTTGAATGTACTGTGTTAGCACTCTGTAAATTTTGTCCAGCTGAATAGACAAACGACAGAGGTAACTGTTTCAACCAGCTTTAGAGCTAAGGCACTAGCCTGCTCAACTCAGAGAGGGCTCTCTCATGTCACTTGATATATCTATGGAAATCGGTGGCTAGATTTGGCCTGTTTTGAGGTTTTTGATAAAATTGTTGAAGGGTTGAAGATGACCTTTGGGCAATGGGGTCAAGAATGTAGGATGCATTGCCAAATCATGAAAACGGTTAAGAGAAAAAGGCTAAATAAGGAAGTGACTTCTGAGTTTATGCTTGAAAATTTAGATGGTATCAGAAGAAAAGAAACACGTAACTATTATCAGAGCATTATAGTAATGAATTCTGAAATGGTTTAGAAGAGATAAACATAGTCTAAATCACCAAGCTGAGAACATTGAATAATGAATTCTAGACTTTTAATTTCTCAATTCAGACAGAAGAAAACAAAATGAAATAGAGAATAACAGGAATCACGCACTATGAGAGAGAACGAGACTCATAACACCACCAATTAGAATATTTTCATAAAAAGTCCAAAATCTGCCTTTGCATCCATGTATTCATTCCCACCCCAGAGATTTACAAAGTCTTCTTGCACCCCGGGCAGGCTCCTCCTTTCTCCCCCCTTTTTATACTCAGGAGGCCAAGCATATATAGAGGAATTTCATGTGGAATTTAAAACGTTCTGACTTCCTCATAATTCTAAAAACAGATACAAGTTAAAAAAAGGAAGAACAGTTGTATTATTTAAAGGGACCGTTAGTAATCGGTCTGTCATATCAAGACTCACTTGTCTTAAGCCGACATCTTTCCAAAAATTTATGGAATACACCAAAATTTTACCTGAGGATTCACCTCAGCTTGGCGATTTCCTCCTCCAGGGTACTCCACCACTCGATATTTTCCCCGATGCTCTCTATCATCTCGGTTTTGGCCTTTGTCCTCCACCTTTTGCTCCTCTTCTTCTTTGCAGCTGGGTGGTAGGTGTTGTCTGCATGTTCATTTGTGACAGGATCCCTCATAACGGGGTTTAATTTGACTCCCAACTTTGTCTTAGTTTCAGGTTCGGTATGAAATTTAGTCGCCAGTATCTACAAGACCCACCTTTCATTCTTACTTATTGACCTGCTTGGTACATTAGTTGAGAACCCAATCACACCAGATATCGTTTGACGGGAATTATCCATACCTTTCGGACTTTGCAGAGACTTTGATTTGGCCACCCTTTGAATTTACAGAATTTAGGAACACGGGGCCATGCTTGTTTTTCTTACGCATAAGATGGCAATTTCCCAGAATAGGATAAAATGATTTCATATCTGAGATTTGATGGTTTTTGTACTTTGATCAAGAATTATTGTCACAGTACGTTGGTGTGCCATGCATCATCAATCCACTTCGAATGATGAGCCTCGAGTTAGTTATGCGGCGGCATCCTTTTGGTACGTCATTTGGGAAAGTACCTGGACCGGTGATGTGAGGTGATCTGACCAACCGCCATTCTCCCCGCGAGTTATTGACGTGACGTTTTGAACCACGTAACATTGGGGCCATAGGAAAAGTGGTTTTGGGCAATCCTCTGTCTCCCTTGATGCGTGTGAAAGAGCGCCACACATTCCCCATCGAAACCAGAGTGGTTTTCCCCGATCTGCCTTCATGATGTTAAGTTACGTGCTATTTGTTGATCCGATGTGAGCCTCGACCACGGATCTGAGATTCTTCAAGATCGACGGTCCGCCGAGCTACTCCCTTCCCGCCTCCGCTATATTCGTTCATATTCCACGGGATATAGCCGAGCGCCCTAAACTATCACGCCTCTACTGTGGTATAGCGTCTCCCTGAACCTCAGAAATTTTTAGACCCCGATATAAAAATTGTTAAGGTGATAACATTGGCTCCAACTGGGGATGTTATCCTCCCGACGATGTAGCAAAGAACCCATAGACTCGGTGCCTAATCCATGGGGTTGTTCCAAAAACATTTATGTACCCTGCTCCTACTAAGCTCTGTGCACTGCTTCCAACTGTATGCGGGACGTCCGAGTACATTATTGAAAACTGACTGTATTTTAGTGCTAGAAAAATCAAACTAGAAAATGCTTGGCTGACAAGCTTATTTTCACATCCCTACCTACCCTAAAACTATTGGGATGACCACTCACTCAAGTGATGTTAAAGTTCCAATGTAGCCAATCAAGCAATTGGCTTCCTGATTTTCCTTTGTTTACATTTCTCTTAAGCTGGTAGAAAAATGTAAAAGATGGCGGCTAAAAAAAACAAATTGAATCCAAAATCTGAGCTTATGAATGAAACAAATTCATCATTCACTAAAGACTGTAATAGGATGGCCACCAGATCTTGAAAACCATGAAAAATCATTTCTCCTTGATGAGCAAAAACCGAAAGGCAAGTATCTTTCATCAACGTTAGTTGTTTTTGCTCTATTTCATCTATTCTGAGAACATTTTCAAATGAAATGGCAGCGATAGGTTTGTTTGCTTGTCCATGCACATCAACAAAAATATTCATATATTCTTGAACATCTTCAAATATGACAGCCATATAATATGCATCAAGGCTATCCTCTTGTTCATCAAACAACTCTGATGTGGTTTCATTAAATTTATGGGAATTTGTTTGAGGACAACCACTTTGACTTTCAAATGAATAAATAGAAATAAGTTCCTTCTCATAATCTTCTAGCAAATGTGAAAAGTTAACAGCATGCACTATTTCACAGTCTAGAGCTCCCGTGGATGGATTTTCAAAACCCTGATTTTCAAATGAATCAAATAAAACCATTGCCTCTTCATTATCTTTCTGTATTTCTAATGGGCAAGTGGCATATACTGCTTCGTTTCTTTCCCGAAAATCTATGTCATTTGTTTTTTCATTGCTGGAAACTTCCATAGATGCAGTTTCAGAATCTTCGTCCATGTCTATGTTGTTTAAAAATTGAACCATGACGTCATTCTCAAGGGAAGAGAAAATACTTTGAAACACTTTTTCATGTCGAGAATCTATACTGATTTCGGGAGAAAGAAAATGACCTTGAACAATACTTCCTAGAGAAACTTCTTTTTCCTTTTCAGGCTGATAGCCGACCATACACTGCAAATATGAGCCGACGTGACCCTTTATGTGATTGTCTATAGAATTATCATCACCACTGCGCTCATGCTTGGAGGATCCTTGACCTGAGATACTACAAATATTTTTCTTCAATAATTCGAAAGAAGCAAAACATAATGGTAGGGTTTTCCTACCTGATTTGAAACCGTCTTCAATTTTATTGCCAACAGATGGTCGTATTTCAACACAAATAATAGGGTCTTCATGCACATGAAAAGAATGTTGTGATATTTTGTCATTCTGCTCCATTGATTTAGCGTGGTTTTGCATAAGCACAGATTCATTTTCCTCAATGATAATTTTAGGATTTTCTTTCAACAATTTGAAAGAAGAAAAGCATAAAGGTAAGGAATTTCCTTCAGCTGATTCAATACTTTCTTCTTTGTAATCGTGATATGCAGGTTGATTGCTTTCATTATACTACTGAAAAGGAACATTTTCTGATAGAGAACATGCAGTTGATTGCTCTAGGGAATCAACATCATCATATTTATCATATATATGTAAATCATTAACATATGCCATGTCATCTAACAAGAACAAACAAACTTGAAACATCAACCTGTTCTTCAACAAACTGCTTTGCAAACTCATATTCTTGACTGTCTACAAATGAATACATGAAACAATCAGCGCCCTTCTTATCATGGGACGGATCAACACCTCCTCTTTTAACAAGTGGAATATAATTTTTTGCAAAATCATTAGCATTGGAAATTTCAAGAGGACCCATGATATTGTCAATTCTATGCTCAAGATTCCAATCAACTATTTTCTGTTCATATTCACTTTCATGTCCTTGAGCATTCAAACCCTCATTTTGGGTCTGTTTACATGGTTGGATGTTGTGTTGAATGTCTTGAGCATCACTAAACATTTGTTGTAAGGACCCAGGTCTTCTTTCCATCAGGAGGAAAGAAAGATCTGGATGAAGAGTAGTTGAATAATGGAGCATGAAAACAGCTTCAGAGGATTGAATTTCTTTGGACAAATTATAATAGATGCTAGAGAACTCTCCACTAAATACAAAAATAGATTCATTACTGCGTCTTTTAAAGGCATAAAACTCAATGAGTTGCATCTCTAAGGATTTTTCCTTTCCCCAAAACTTTAAAAAGACCTTATTCAATTCCACCCATGGGCTGATGGTTTCTGGATGTAAATGTTTGAACCAGTGTTTGGTGTCTCCTTTCAAGGATTGAGAGAAAACTCTCATACACACATCATCATGGTCAATCTCGAATAAATCTGTAAATTGCTCAAACCCTTGAATGTGATTTTCAGCTGAGATGACATCCGATTCTCCATCGAACACAGGTAGGTACTCATAGTAATTTGGAGGGAAATCATGAAGGGTTTGGGGTAGCTTTAAGGGTATATATCTATGTCGGGCCTTGGGGGTGTTAGACTAGGAATAGTGGGAGAAACATTGGTCTGAGTCTCATGGGATTCATCAACTTGGTCATTGTCATTGTGTGGCTTAGGTGACAACTTTTTATCAGAACCAGCGACAAGGTGAGGGTATGCATGTGCAACGTATAGAGGAGGAAATATAATTGCAAGTTTTTCATGATCATTATTAAGATACAATAGGTAAAAGAAAGTTTGTTTGGCATTTTCAAAGGAGGAGCAAAGGCAACTTAAAATGAGAAGTAAAACTCTTTGTAAGAGGTCCCATTTTGAGTACATGTTTTCCCTCATGATGCATTTCCTCGCCCCTGTCCAGGGGTTTCATCTTTCAGTAATGTCTATGTCTTGAGCTTGGAGCATTAAGAGCAGGGTTGCCTCTCAAAAATTCAGGATTCTTTTATCAGTGGAGTCGCCTTCGAACCGAAGTGGAGTTGCCAAAGCAGGAATACAACCAATGTGTGCCTAAGTGTCTGCCACTCTCAAACCCTAGAACTCAACCATGTCGTTCTTTCCAGAAAAAAAAAATTAAATTTCATCCTTGGCAACGACGCAAAAATGTTAGCACTCTATAAATTTTGTCCGGCTGAATAGACAAACGACTGAGGTAACTGTTTCAACCAACTTTAGAGCTAAGACACTAGCCTGCTCAACTCAAAGAGGGATCTCTCGTGTCACTTGATATATCTATGGAAATCGGTGGCTAGATTTGGTCTATTTTGAGGTTTTTGATAAAATTGTTGAAGGGATGAAGATGACCTTTGGGCTATGGGGTCAAGAATGTAGGATGCATTGCCAAATTATGAAAATGGTTAAGAGGAAAAGGATAAATGAGAAAGTGACTTCTGAGTTTATGCTTGAAAATTTAGATGGTATCAAAAGAAAAGAAACATGTAACTATTATCAGAGCATTATAGTAATGACTTCTGAAATGGTTTAGAAGAGATAAACATAGTCTAAATCGCCAAGCCGAGAGCATTGAATAATGAATTCTGGACTTTTTATTTCTCAATTCAGACAGAAGAAAGAAAAATGAAATACAGAATAATAGGAATCACGCACTATGAGAGAGAACGAGACTCATAACACCACCAATTAGAATATTTTCATAAAAAGTCCAAAATTTTCCTTTGCATCCATGTATTCATTCCCACCCCAGAGATTTACAAAGTCTTCCTGCACCCTGGGCAGGCTCCTCCTTTCTCCCCCCTTTTTATACTCAGGAGGCTAAAAGCATATATAGAGGAATTTCGTGTGGAATTTAAAACGTTCCAACTTCCTCATAATTCTAAAAATAGATACAAGTTAAAAAAAGGAAGAACAATTGTATTATTTAAAGGGACCGTTAGTAATCGATCTATCATATCAGGACTCCCTTTTCTTAAGCAGACATCTATCCAAAACTTTATGGAATACACCAAAATTTTACTTGAGGATTCACCTCAGCTTGGCGATTTCCTCCTCCAAGGTACTCCACCACTCGAGATTTTCCCCGACACTTTCTATCATCTCGGTTTTGGCCTCTGTCCTCCGCCTTTTTCTCCTCTTCTTCTTTGCGGCTGGGTGGCAGGGGTTGTCCGCATGTTCATTTATGACAAGATCCCTCATAACAGGGTTTAATTTGACTCCCGACTCTGTCTTAGTTTCAGGTTCGATATGAAATTTAGTCGTTAGTATCTACAAGACCCACCTTTCATTCTTACTTATTGACCTGCTTGGTACATTAGTTGAGAACCCAGTTGCGCCAGACACAGTTTGACAGGGATTATCCATACCTTTCGAACTTTGCAGAGACTTTGATTTGGCCACCCTTTGAATTTACAGAATTTAGGAACATTGGGCCGAGCTTGTTTTTCTTATGCATAAGATGGCAATTTCCCAGAATAGGATAAAATGATTTCATATATGAGATTTGATGGTTTTTGTACTTTGATCATGAATTATTGTCACAGTGCGTTAGTGTGCCATGCTTCATCAATCCACTTTGAATGATGAGCCTCGAGTTAGTTATGTAGCGACGTCCTTTTGGTACATCATCTAGAAAAGTACCTAGACTGGTGATGTGAGGTGATCTGCCAACCGCCATTCTCTCGCGAGTTATTGACGTGACATTTTGAACCACGTGACATCGGGACCATAGGAAAAGTGGTTTTAGACAATCCGTCGTCTCCCCCGATGCGTGTGTAAGAGTGCCACACGTTCCCCATCAAAACCAGAGTGGTTTTCCCCGGTCTTCCTTCGCAATGTTAAGTTTTGTGCTATTTGTTGATCCGATGTGAGCCTCGACCATGGATCTAAGATTCTTCAAGATCGATGGTCCGCCAAGCTACTCCCTTCCCGCCTCCGCTATATTCGTTCATATGCCGTGGGATATAGCCGAGCACCCTAAACTATCACGCCTCTACTGTGGTATAACGTCTCGCTGAACCTCAAAAATTTTTAGACCCCGATATAAAAATTGTTAAGGTGATAACATACTGAATCCAAGATCACTGCTTGGAAAATGTCTCTTGTACATCCCCTGCAAACACACTCATGCTTTGCTAGTTGATATAACTTGAAAATCATATACACGTGCATACCTTTGAAATTTGTAGCATCGTTCAACTTGTCTTCTAATCTGAAACTAGACACCATCTTGACAAGAAGAGGTTAGAAACTGAATAAAAAAGGTTCAATGATTAGAGCAAGCTAGAAACCCTGAAATTTCAACTTTGACCACAACATCAATTTGTACCAAAAGTAAACCTTGGACTTTAACTTTGACCAAGAACTCTAACTTGACGTTTTTTCTCGCTGAGGGCACCAGAGGGTGCGCTAGGCTAGGGTGCACTAGAATACCCAAAAATTAAGTCCAACTCTTCACTGAAAGTGCCCAAGAATTTAGTTTAGGGTTTGTTGCAGCTACAAAATCTGAAACCCTAGTTGTAGTTGCAACTGGTGCTACAACAAGCTTGACAAAGAACTGTCGACCTACCTTCCAACGGATAGACTGTTCTGAAGGTAGTGTGGGCCCATAAAATGTTAAAATATTGGATGTGTTCGTTTTAACCATAGACAATATCACTATTTTCACCCAACCATAGGCACATAACCACCCCCGAGCACCTTAACCATTGTTAAATAGAATGATTTCGGAAAGCCACACTAGAACCAACAAATAAATCCTAGCTGCAACAGTCGCATGAGATGGAACCAAAAAACACCTTCCAATTGCAGCAACAACACAAGACAAGGAGTGTGCACCTTCTCTAAGGGTAGCACATAAGAGAGAGAGTCTCAAGAACCGCAGAACAAGAAAAATACTCAACTGCATTAGTTGTAGTTGCAGTTGCACTTCTTAGGCTACCACCAAGAATACCACCAATAATATCAAAATACCACCAAGAGATACTAGAAGGTAGGACACATATATTACGCTATATAGCGCTAGAGAGAGAGACCAAGAATCACCCCAAAAGATGTACCTTCCTTTCTTGCAGCTGCAACTCCAAACTTACGTTATACCTTTCTGAGAGAGTGAGTGAGGTGAGTGTGTACAAATGAGCTAAAGTGCCTCCTATTTATAGTGCTCCTTGTCACCTATCGAGGTCGACTTCTCTTTCAGGAGGGTAATACTTTAATATTATTTATTTTATTAAGCCGACTAGTCTTCTAGGGTTCTCACACATATGTTTAGGGTTTCTCTAGCTTCCAAAATATTATATTCTAGTCAAAGGTCACACATGGAGGTTAATACCTACTGCAACAACCATAATATCAACACCGTGGACCTTGTTGGATGCTGCAACAAGAAAAGGAGCAAGGAAGTTGCAGGTATTGGGAGACTCAAAACTGGTATTAGATTGGGAAACCAATAAAGCTACGATAACATATGTTAGTTTGGGCCCTTTGCTTCAAGATATCTCATAATCACTCCAAGCCTTTGAATGGATGTCTTTCAGACATATATATTGGGAGCTAAATGGAATATCAAAGAAACTGTCAAAAAAGCTTTATCTCTTCTAATCGGGGCCCTAGGTTTCAATGAATATTTAGATGGTGAGGAGTTGGAGTCCATGGAGTTTCGATTTTAATCTACTATCTATTTGTCTTTTTCTGTTGGAACGTAAATTGATTTTAGAAAGATGTAGAGATAGGAAGTCATGTATGAAGTGGAAATAGCCCTTTTTGAAGTTTTTGGAAAGTACAATAAGTATAAATGGTTTTGTAGGTCAAGTAAGGAGGACAGTTTATGAAGAGACTCGATGGATAGTTAAGAATAAGTCCGTGTAGGGAACAACAACATGTATATTCACCCCTATGGATATAAAACCTTTTTTATTAAAATAATAATAATAATAAAATTTTAAAGAAAGATGGAAATATTATAAAAAATATAAAAATTTAGGAAAAAAAAAAAGAAAAGTTTATAAATATGTCTTTTCACCTTTAGAGGGACGAATCCTAATTCCATCATATCCACTTGTACAATGCACTAGCGGGTTCTTTAGAGGGACGAATCCTAATTCCATCATATCCACTTGTATAAAAGTTGATTCGAATCATCATTACACTTAAAGACTTGACTACATTATCCTCTATGCTACATTCCATCATATCCACTTGTATAAAAGTTGATTAGAATCATCATTGCGACTTGACTACATTATCCTATATGCTACATTCCATCATATCCACTTGTATAAAAGTTGAGATTGACTTGAAGCATTAAAGTTTATTCAAATCATCATTAGAGTGACTCCATTACTCTCATTGAAATTGATTTAACTTTATTAGGGAAAGATGTATTTACACATTTTAGGTCTCACACTCACTATTGGTGTTCATTTCAAAAACATTCCCATACATTTGTGATATTATATTTATTCATACCATCCAAATCTCATATAAAACCACTTTTGCCTTATCTTTTCTCCCACACGTCTGCACCAAAATATATGAACTCCTTCGAAACCCTAATGAAGATGAAACATATGCAGAGTAACTCTACAATATATATACAATTAGTATCAACACTTTTGCTCACAAACCAACATATGTAAAACCATTCTCTGCAGACATTTTCGACTTTTTGGACAGCAAGTGCATTAGTTCACATGATACTGTGCAGCATACTTATGTGCTGAACCTTCCATTGCCATTAATGGTGGCTCATTCAAAAATGCCCAATTGCTCCTTGTCCACCTATATGGTATTCCAAACTAAGTCAAGACAGACATCCAGAAATCACTCTGAATTTTATATGAACAGACTGATTTGAAAAAGTAAATGAATATACAAACACTTACCAGGCCTTGGCGTTCCTCAAATTATCTAAATCATCCTTCGCAAATTGGCTGTCTGCTGCAACAGGACTAGTATCGTAACCTGAGAAGCTCCTGCTAGTGTCCAGGCCAACCGGGCGCTTGGCAGCCAGCTTTCGGTGTATAGCTCCGCTACTCAACGCTGTCTCGGATACCTGTACTTCTCACCATAACAAGTAATCAGACCACCATTTTAATTTGCTTTTGTTGCATTAATACAAATGATAAATAACAACTACAGGTATCCGAGGCAA
>JASDQU010282870.1:4285-14597 GCA_032191745.1 Picea mariana
TAGGGACAAATGCCAAGAAGAACTTTTAGGATAGTAAACCAGAAAACAACTCAGCTGGCCGAGAATCTCAAGATCATGCCACTGTCAAGTAATAGGGTTGAAGGCAAAACAACACTGTCCAACCTAGGGCTGGAAAAGAAACCACAAACAACCTTGATACTTCCAGCCCACAGAAGTCTGTTTCAAATACTAGCAATTCCAGAGCAACCCTAACAAACCGGTTCACAATGAAACAAGGACTACTAGTAGACAAGGTAAGACAACACACAGGGGCGGCACCAACAAACTGTTAAGGCAACATCATCTAGACAACACGGCGACACTTGACAAACCAACAAGAAGATACCAGAACACCAAACAACAACAAAAAATCTCTTTACGGTTGGTCGGGAGAGTCTTCTACAGGTCACTGACAGTCTAAGACAGTCAAGGTTGATAGGGGTAAACCCATGGTAGCTAGAGCAGACCAGAAACACACAAAGGAGTTGAGAAGACCCAAATAGACCTGTCGAGAAGAGCCGCAACCACCTAGTAACGTTTTCCAGAAGAGCCTCAACAAAACCTCATAATCCTATCCAGAAGAGCCGCAACAAAACCTCATAACCCTATCCAGAAGAGCCACAACAAAACCTCATAACCCTATCCAGAAGAGCAAAACCTTAGTCTTCAATTCGGCTAAGAGAGAGTGAGCGTGACAAATGAGGAATAAGTCACTCTTTTTATAGTTTTAGGTAGGTAGGTTAGGGCTAACATATTAGTCCTCTTGGCATGACTTTAGGGTTAGGTTTAGTACCTAACAATTAAAGAAATAATATTTTACAATTTAAAATATTAAATGGCAAATCACAAAAGTCAACAAGGGAATAAAACAAGTCGATGAGAAAGGTTTCAAGATCAAGGCGACCAACGTTCTTTAGGAAGAAGTAAAGAATCGAACTAACACATCATCAACAATTAAGGGGGACAAGACTCAAGCAAGGGGGTTTCATTAATAAACAATAAGACAAAGTCAACGGTTAAGTCCTTCTTTAATGGTAGATTTGTCCAGATGAGTCTCATGATATAAGTTATAAGATTTTATCATCCCATCATACCAGGAGGGTCAATGATGTGATCATGCCCTTCTTCTTAACTTCTCCTAGGTCACATGGACCATCCCGAGAGAGAAGAAGGTCACACATCATCTCAGCTTGGTACTTAACCAAGAAACTGCATGGTCCCAGACCAGGATACCCTAGAACACATCTGGGGGCCCTAGATCACAACTAGGGTCTTAACCACCAAGGTACACAACCAAGGATCAATCCAAGTGCTGAGCAAGGATTCCATGGAACACATCTAGGGAATTATACCATCAAACTGCTTGGTTCCTGACCAAGAACCCCATAAATACACTGGGGGCCCAACTAGGGTGTTTTGCCATGGCTCTAACTGCTTGGTCCCAGACCAAGAACCCCATGGGTGTATTGGGGGCCCTAGTTCACAACTAGGGTCTTTGCCATCCTTTCGGAGAATGGCTCTTGCAGTTGCATTAATTTTAACAACAATCCACAGTGACACAAGATAATTGAGTTCCAAAATTTGGCATTATGATCTCACAAAGTTTCAACAACATCAAATGAGAAGAGGGGCTAGCCTTATATAGTTTTTATTCTAACGACTAGTTTCTACCCCCCTCATAAAATAATATTTGTCTTGGTTTGCTCATCCACAATTGGTTGGAGGCTAAACCATTGAATATATTTTTTTATTACATCACTCCATGGTCAAAATGGGATAAAATCCATTTTTAGAATATTTGACCATTGATTTGTCCACATGAGAGGTGCGCCCTACAAGGAAGGGAAATTGTATGTCCTTGAGAATGGTGCGATTTGGTGGAGTAAGCACAACGTTCTACTTTGGGGACAAATTCCCTTTAAAAAATGTGCTAAAACAATGAACATTTGTCCACATTGATTCTTCCTTCTTCAACGACTAGTTTGACTTTTCAAATTCATGAATAAGAGGTTACGATTTATCTCAACAGAGGACGATCTGGTCATTTGGTGGACACAATTAATTACTTTGCATGTGGAGAGAGAATCTTTGACTTGCCAAAGATTATTCCAAGGCTAGTAAACCCCAACGTCTCATTCCTTTGACCATTTGACTTTGGAATATGTGCCCAACGAATTTTTAGGAGTGGGACAATTTGTCTTTAAGAGGCAATATCTCCTTCAATACTTCATCAATCAACATTTTGCAATATGGGTTTTGCTTGTGAATTTTTTCTGATCATTTTGAACCCATGTTGTATTTTTGCCTCGGGAGCCATTGCCTCAAAAGACTTGCAATGATGAAAACTTTGTGAGATTGCAATGTTGGGAACAAAAATGATAATGCACCATGGCCAAGAGATGCCTACACACTCAATATAAAATAACCACATGGAAAGACATAGGTGTGCATGATATGGACCGGGCTAGGCCCCACAAACTGCAATCACCCCTACATAAGACTTGTGGCTCCACACAATCATGTGTCCCCATAGATCCGTGCTAAGGCCTCCAATCCTATCTAGGATGAGACATTGAGACGAGGACATAAGGGGACTGATCATGATCGGACTAAGTCTGGGAGGCCACTACAAAATCATCCACTATGGTTTACATGGCTTTAACTTGTATCCTTAGGCTTACAATGGTGTAGCCAAGTAAAAACATTTGCTACCTCTTGGAGAGGTAACACCTCCCAAATTGTACTTAATGATAAAATCCCTAATCCACAATGTACAACTTAAGGGTCTATTAGGACAATCACCACTGTCACCTAAGCAACCTATTCTCTTCACTTTAGGTCGGCTCTCCTCTGGGTCAAGGGGGTTATACCTAATAGGATTACTAAAGCTAAGCAATGAGGCACAAGGTGAAGTGAGAGTAGCTTTAGTAAAACAATGTTTTGGGGTTCTTAGGATTTTAAAAGAGGATATGGAAGGACGTAGAGATTGGTGCCAAATCCAACAAGGGCAATGGAGTCAAGGTGAATCAGAAGGGGCTTATCGAGTCAAGAAAAAAACCCCTCTTAAGAATTGGACTATTTCGTTCAAGGATTAGGAATTTAATTGAAGGATTAGGAATAAGAGATTAGAACCAAAGGGGAAGATTAATCTCTTGTTTAATCAAGATTGGCAATGAAGACCAAGGCCCAACAAGAAGGGGTCTGCAAGGGAGCAACCTTTACCAACAAGATCAACTATAGCTTGATAAACATACTCAATACTTCTTGCTAGTGTTCCAAGATGGATAGACAAAAAAGGCACCAAATAATTATCAAACCAACAAATGAAGGAGAGGAGTTACCCTAAAACGCCTTCCCTCTAATGGTAGAAAAATCCCTTCAACAGATCGATGTAGTTATCTTGTAGAAGACTTGAGCATTTCACCATTAATCTTTATGCACCAAATAAGAACCAAGATAGAGAAGCTTCAAGAATTGACACCAATATCCACAAAGAAAGAAACCTTTACACAACCATTACTCCAAGAAAGATATGTCAATTAAGCTCCAAGGAGTGGAAGCTCCAAAAATCCAACCATGAGTGCAAATGAGGGGCTACTCTTTATGTAGAGTTTAGCTCAACTTCCTTTACAATATAACAATTATATCTCATGTGAAATTCTTAGATCTAGCTTAGGGAAGAACAAAGAGTTATTTCCTCCAACTAACTAGTCAACAATACATAAAATAATGAGGTGGTCAAGCTACATGTACAATACTCCAACCAAAATAGACCCAATAGAGTGGGACGTCTCCATCAAAGAGGGAAGAAGATGAGTCAAAGGTGCAACGTCTAGCCTCCAAAGGCCTCCAAGTGGTTAGATCCACAATCAACTCCTTAAAGCAGGCAATGAAAACCTCGAAGATCTCCTCCAAGGTGGATGTGTAGCTCTCCAAGGGTGGACAGGCCTTAATAGATGCATAAAAAAACATGGGCCATGTTGTATCAAGAGCTAGGGCACTCTTCACCATGGGCACATATCAACATTGAACTCCCCAAATAAGAAAAACGCTCAAGCAAAAGATGTGGGGCGTTCCTCCAACGAGTGGTCAAAATTGCGACAAAATTTTTCCCATGGTAGATTTTAAAAACACCATAACTATTCCAATTTTTTCTTGACTTTTTATAATGACCACATTTTGGAAATCTCGTGGTCATTCATCATTTGGCATTGATCTGATAAAATTCTGGGCACTCTACAAAAGATAACTGTTCTTGAAGCTAGGTCGTCCTCAAAATGTGTAATGCAACCCTACATCTAGGGTTTGAAACCTTGTATATCTTCTCCAAGATGAGACGTCCCATCAACAAGCATGATACAATGTGCAAAGTAACCTCCAAAGTTGACATCATCCTCAAATCAAGCAAGTGGATCCATGATACAAGGCCTCAACATGTGGAGTGTGAATAACACTCAAGCATCTCCATGAAAAGAAGGGACTCCCCCCAACGATCATATGTGAGGTCTCCAATGTGCAACCTCCTCCTCAAATCATGCTAGCCACCTCCTCAGAAAAGCCCAAGAAGGTCAGCACGTGCCAAATAGAAGCCCAATGGCTAAGTAATGAATCCTCCAAGGTGGATGTCCCATCAAACCATGTGACACGTGCCTCCAAATGTGCGAAAAGTTTGAGCGTTCTAAGATCTATGATGTGGCTTGTCATGAGAGGTCTCGGTACATGAACAATAGCCCCAAATTTCCTAGGGTGGTGTGACCAGTGCCTCGAGAGTTGTGAACTGCTTTGGGAATTGTAAAAATGCCAAATATCATGATGAAGCCAATGCAATGCCCAAAGTTCTAGGGCGCTCCAGCAAGGGAACTATACATCCTCATGTACAACCATCTAGTAAGGAGTGGAGACTTGAAAATCATATGATTAATCAATACATCCTCAAAACCTCTAGCACGCCATCATCCATGTCATCAACAATCCATGGAACTGAGTGAATGCCCCAACTATCCAAAGCTCTTTGTTATGAAATTCACAAGGGTAGTGAAGAAATTCACTAGTACAACCCCTATGGAAAACGAGGGGTAACAACATTTTCTTATTCATGTTTGTCATTGATTGTTTATCTTGTGATTGAACTAAATTGCAAATTTGGTTTTGTTTGTCCTTGATTGTTATCCCGTGATTGAACTAAAATGCAAGTTTTCCTAGTTCTGGTTTGGTCCTGGTTTGACCCTTGGTCGACTTCGGATTTGATAACTTTGACTAAAGCAGTTGACTAGATTACGTTTGAGAACTCACAGCTCTATCAACATGGCATGGATATCATGAATGTTTAAAGAGGATAACAAGGGATTGGTGAAGAAGAATAGGACTGGGATGTGGTTGATCAAGTGGAGTTTAAAAGGAGATAATTAAATGGTGGGTAAATTGTGGGGCAGGGTTTGTGAATAGAGTGAAGAAATACTTGCAGTGGTTGTTTCCAGCTTCTATGCAAATCGAGGTCAGGGAATATTTTGTTGCTTTTGTTGTTGGAATTGATGATTGGCTTTCAACAGTGAGGTCTTCATCACAAAATTTTTGATTCAAAGCATGTGCCAAAGTGTGCAATGGAGTGTTGAAAGTGTTCCACCTATCAACAATGATGGACCTCACAAGATCTCCAAAATCATGATGAACAAATGAGAGGGAACCTCTTCTGAAATAATTTCCATGGTTTTCTCAACCATGGTATCCATGCCATTCTAAACATCTCTAAAGAAGGGTTTATTAGAGTCTTCTTGTCAAAGAAGCTCAAATTCAGGTAATGTGAACATGAGCAAGAAATCTATCTTGCTCCACCAGTCCTCCTCAATTAACACTCTTTGCACCATTCTTTACCTCTTTGAATCTAAATGTCTCCACTAAGCATAAAGATTACTAACCACCATAGTCATTAATGAGATTTAACCTAACAAGGTGATGCAACATGATGAAGTTTGAGGCATAGATGAAAAAATATCTGAAAAATCGGTGACATCGCAATTTTTTCCAATGCCAAACCTTAAACAAAAATTCGGCTGGAAAAAATTGGCACATCATGAATTTTTAAAAAAATTGGATAAAATGGGAAAAAATCAAACGTCCAATTTTGAGTCTCTTAAATTGCTGATTTCTTTTTTACTCATTTGTGTTTGTAGCTGTTGGGGAATGAGAGGGAAGGCGTTTACAATCATCAACAATCAATCTTAGGAGGGCTAAACCATTGTCCTCATCGCCATTCCAAGACTTACCCTCCTTGTTTATATTGATTTTATCATCTAGTATCCTTTCTAAGTAATGGATTTGTTTCTCTGTCAATCTGTAGGCAGTTTTTGATGCCCCAGAAAGTGACAGTCCTGTAGCACTGGATTTGGGGAGTATGGGAAATGGTCCTGTTTGGGTTAATGGGAAGAGTTTAGGGAGGCACTGGCCATCCTACCTTGCACCCAAGACTAGTTGTAATGTTGTATGTGATAATTGAGGAGCTTATAATTAAAATAAATTTGTAAGCAACTGCATAAACCTACACATTGTTGGTGAGTCCCTTAATCCTATCTTTTGATTGTTGAGTTTTGGTGTATCTTGGGAAGTGGTCCCCTTGTGGTTGTGTCTCTCTAACCACAAGAGGGAAATGATTAGACCCTTGTACTTTACCTTTATGTTGTAATTTCACTTTGACTTAGGAGATTTAAGTCAAAAGTGAAATTTTGTCACTTGAGACAAACGTGACTATTAATTCACTTTGTGGGTGAATTAAGGGACATGAGGCAAACTTACGAAACTTAACCAAAAGTGGGTTTCTAAGTGAGATACTTGTGAGAAGATCTCACCCATTGATTAGAGATGGCAAGCGATGATCTTGGCCATCAATCTCTAGGTTTGGCTAAGGATGGCTAAAGAAGGGTACAAGGGGCGAGAGAGGCATTCATTCTTGTTTTGTTCACTTGGAGAGTTTGGAGAGGAGCAAGGAGATGATAATGGAAGCATTGGATGGAGCTAGCTTGGGTGCCTTCATTCATGGAGGGCGCAAGGAGGCTTGAGGCTTCATTATTTGCTTGTTGGTGCTATTGCTTGGTGGAGGGCGCACTTGTGGAGAGAGGGCGCAAGCTTGCAGGCAAGTGTTGGAGTGAGGCTAGAGCAGATCTGGTTGGTGGGGGTTTGAGGCAGCATTCAAAGGGAGATTTGCATGCAAGGGTTTCTCAAACAGTCAAGAGAAGGTCAAGGGCACACTAGCTCATCTTGCTTGGACAACAAAGAGGAAGGGCACACTTCTTGGGCACATTTCTCAAGGAACTTGCTAGCAACACTTGAGAGGAGCTTGCTATGTGTACAGGTACAATTGTATTTGCTTACTTGTTGTATTCCATGCTTGAGACACTTCATATATATACATATATCTCAATCTCAAACTGGTTTTGNTCCAGGGTCATGTTGACCAAAAATTACACTTGTTCATTTTTCATGTATGCTTAGTTGTAGATCAGCATTAGGAGCTTGTAAAGATCCTAGAGGAGTGTTATTTGTTTTATGGTATTTGCATGTGCTAACATCAGTTATAAAACCACTTGCAAGGGCACCTTAAAAGAGCACTTAACCATCAGTTTGAAGGCAGAATTCTTGGCAGAAATTTCAGACCTGTTTGCTGTCCTAAAACAGCAACAATGACAGCTTTGATAAAGTAAACTTAGAGCCCAACAAGAGGTCAAAGACAGACCTGTTGGGAAGCCTTCTAGTTCCTCAAAAATCTTCATTGGTGTGTATATGTCGATTTTTCTGCAACTACTAGTCGTTTGTGCATTTTTTTGAGAAAATACTACATATATTTTACAAAAGATAAACATGTACAAATAGAGAAGCAATTATGTTATTGCAGCCACCTGTCATGTTAGAGTTGTGAAGAAAAGGCCACACTGTTGAGGGGTTTACAATTTTTTTGTATACCTGTACTTTGTTAACATAGATTATTTAATTTTCTTCAACAACTATTCTTCCTGATGTTGGTCAATATGTGTATTTCAAGTCACGAAGTCTTTCAAATGTCAATAATTTTTTCGCAAACTTGTATATTATTTTATTTCCCTTTATTCCAAACAGCTGGTGCAGCAACATGACACACTGACTGTCTATAAGGTGGATTCAGTTGAATGACCAAGTAAAATGACATCTATCAACTATCTTGTTTATCACTAGAATATTATAAGGTCTTGAACAAACTAGGTATGTAGTTTCTCAACATCCATTCAGAAGAAAATGGGAGTCAGAAATCATATAGTCGAGGTAGGCTAACCACAAGGGCCTAAAAAAAACGGTTTTATGTTGAAGGAAGGTGATTAGCAAAAAGTGACATTTCTTCTATATGTCTATGCAACATTTAGTGCAATGAGGATTTAAATTTTGGTTGGAGGGTAGGATTGGAGTTATTGATTCAGTACATATTGAAACATGGATATATTCTAGAACACCATCTATGTCGAAGGAAACCTTAGGGACATAACTTCAATTATTGTTTTGCACACTTCAACTGACCACCACCTTCACCTTTTGCAAAACTACTATTCAAGAGGAAGACACCAAAACAATAGCATTTATGTATACATTCATCTGCGTGGAACTAGGGTTTGGATCACAACTGCTTTCTGTTTGTATTCATGGCATGGTGCAGATACTTCCAATGTAAGCCTTGAGAACCACAAAGGGATTATGAACATAGCTAAGCGGACAAACTTTTCCTATTAATGGATTGTTGACTATACACCTACCTAGACTCCTCTCCTCTCAACCATCCTATACAAATGCCAAGTAGTACACCATGGTTTTGACTCATGATGATGAGATACATTTATATATTTGTTTTCATTTTGTATTGGCTGTCCACTTTTGAGTCCTTGATTGGACAATTGTCAGGGTTCGGTATTTAGTATCGACTTTGATGTATCATTTTTTCTTTGGCATCCACTACATCATATATATGTGTTTTTCCATATTTCTGTGCCAATATGTTTATTTGATATTGTTGTTGGTTTATATGTTTAAAATATTGAAAAAAATGAATTTGTTTTGTGTTTTTTAATGCTTGCCTCGATTTGCCGTTTTTTGCCATTTTTTTGCCAATGTTACTGAGAAGTTGTATTAGGGACACTCACTGATTTTTTGCCAATGCTGATCAACAATGGTTGAGGCATATCTTGTCTCAACAAATTTCAACAATTCCAATTTGGAGTATTCTCGAAACATTGCTAGAGACTAGTGGTGGTTGGTGATGAATTTTATGATTTCCCTAGCCTGCTCTGTGAGCTCCTTAATCCATGAAGTTTTAGCCGCAAATTCTTCTAAAATCACATTTAAATTATGGATGATGCAAGGAGTTCAAAAAATGTGATTATATTTACCGAAAGCAATCAAACCCATGGCTTTGCAAGTGCATGCATTATCTATGACAACTTGCACCACATTGTTTGGGTGTATTTGCTCAATAGCAACAATTAAAATTTCAGCAATGAAATTAGTATTTTTTACCTCACCTAAACAATCTTCCACCTTAAATGTTGATGTATTTAGCATCAGACAGGTACTTCCACATAGGCTCGGTGTCTAGCATGTGGAAGTCGTCTTTGTAACTTCTCAGAACCTTAGGAAGTTCACTTTGAGTCAATTATTAAAGTGAATGACCTTTTAGATTAATGTGATTAATTAAGTTAAATGCCTAAGTTTGTTGACATTAGTAACTTAAGTGAGTTGATTAAGTCCTAACCATTAGATCTAAAGTGAATGTGAGATTAGATCTTAGCCGTTGATCACTTTGGAGAAGATCTAGGGTTTTGGATTTAGGGTTAACTCGATGTAATAAAAAGAAGCCTAGGTGAGAGGATGAGACACACTGACTGAACAATGAGATCTCATTGAGTGGGTGAAGAGCAGCTCATCAAAGTGTGAGTGGGTAGGGCCAAGGAAAGGTCCGTAGGGACAACAAGGGAGCTAACAACCAAGTGGGCTAGGCTATTGTTGCATTGTATTCCTCCGTTGGGCCATTACCCCAAGACGGGAGCCCAAGATTGATTATAATAAAATCAAACTTAGATCTGGTTTTCCCTTCGAGGTTTTTCCAGGGTTGTTTACCCAGAAATATCTTGTGCAATGTTATTGGTTTTTGTTTTAATGCTTCTGCTATTTTTTGTTAATAACTTAGCTGTGCTAATAACAAAGTGATTTTATTTGGATTATTAGTCGGGTGATGGGTTTACAAGAATTAACATGGTATCAAAGCCGAGACTCTGAAAGGGAATCCAGATTTGCGCAAGAT
>JASDQU010282871.1:0-14688 GCA_032191745.1 Picea mariana
CATATGGTCCATTCATGGGTGTTGTATATGCATGTGCATTGTCATTCATGTCCAAATACCTTTATCAATCTTGCGGTCCAAAACCCATGACTAGGGTTGACATCAATGACAACAACCAATCTTCCAACAAGGGGACACATCATCATTGATCTGGTTGAAAGGCCAAATACCCAAAGGAGTTGTGGACTACCGATCTGTAGGATGACACACGTCAAAAAATCGTGTACTCCGGATTGGAACACTCCAGGAAAAAGTAAAGGAAGGAAGAATGTTGAGAGTTGAGACTCTCGAAACCCGAATACCCAAAGGGATTGTGAATGTCCGATTCAAGAATACCATGTGTTGATAGATCATGAATTCCATGTGGAAGCACCGCGGAGAAATTGAAGTTTGAGAATCAAGACTCCTGAAGACCGAAAGGCGAAATTGATCTCATTCGCCGGTTTGGAGGGCGACATGTCACTTGGTCATTAAGACTAAGGATCATGCATGGACGAGGGAAAGAAGGTGGGAAAAGAAGATAGATCGGAGCCATTGATCTAAGGAATTTGTCAAATACTATGAGATCGATGACCAGGCTCGATTGCAGGGCCAGAATATGCCCGGGTCTTAATTTTTCGTAAGCGAGCCGCAATCAAAACCACGGTATTGACAAAGGCATACATGGAGCTCTGTAGTGAATTGTGGGGAGAAGAGCGGGTTTCCCTCAAAATGCCTATGGATGCACCCACAATCACGTGGTCACATGAGATCATCACCCAAGGTCATATTGAAAGAAGGAGCTAGAACTTTCTAGACTCAGATCATGAAGCAATTTTTGAATAGGTGTGTGGTCACCACCTGTGGTCACGTAAAGGAAGGGGCTTAGGACTGATTTACCTATAGCGAATAAAATGATTGACTGTAACTGCTAGTGAAGAAAAGGAATCTCAAGATAACGGGCACTGATGATGAATACAGTGAGTAACCGCCAATAAAGGGGCAGAGTTGCAATTATGATCATGCAAAGTACTTGGCGTCAGAATGACATGTAGAACAAATAAGAGAGCAAGGGATTTTTGGTTAGCTGTTCATATGGGTAGAAGTCAGTTGTGTAAAGGATCTGAAGAGTAAAGATGAGGTGCTGCATGAAGTATGCAGAAGGTGCAAAGAGAGTAGAAAAATGAAGAAATATGCAGAAGCGAGGTGTGCATAGAAGCTGAAGAAGGAGGTAGAAGGTAGTCAAGTGGATGTGTGAAAGTGTAGAGGGGAGGCATAGCGCATAGAATAGTTATGGCACATAGAGATGCATATCTGAGAAAGGAAGAGAAAGCTAAGGTGTGCATGTAAAGATAGATTTGAAGAATAGAAAGCGCAAGAATATGCGAGTAGGAAGACACCAATGCAAACAGAGAAGAGCAATGCAGCAGAACAATGATGAGACTGGTAAGCCATTGACAAATACTGTATCACTGTAATAAATTCCATTAAAAAATATTTATATATTAGGGTGGTAGGGTGGTGCTAGGGAAGATTGTTTTCCTCAAAGTTTCAAGTGGTTACTTGAACACAGGGAGTTGTAGATTCCATCTGGTTGCATCCAGAGAAAACAGGGTGGTAGGGTGGTGCAAGGGAGAACCATTATTCTCTGTTATATAGGTTGGTGCCAGTGTGACTGGATTTTGGTGCTTCCATCTAGTGGGTGCTGGAACACTCAGGAAGTTGGTGCTTCCATCCAATTGGTGTTGGAACACTCATGAAGTTTGTGCTTCCATCTAGTTGGTGCTTCCTTCTAATGGGTGCTAGAGAAACCAAAGAGTTGGTTCTCTCAGCAAGTTGCAACTTGTAAAACAGAGGTGGTAGCCTCATAAAGAGTTGGTGCTCATAAGAATGATAATGTACAGAAAATAAATACTACTTATCATATTAAGAAGAAGAGGTTTTCTCCCTTTATGGGTTTCCTCAAGAATATCTGTCTCTGTATACTTCATGTGTGTGATTGATGTTGAATACTCTAATGCTTACTTCCCTGAATTATTGTGTTCATCATTGAGTGTTCTATAATGAGTTTAAAATGGGCATAATTGTTTAAGCACAGTAACAACTGATTCACCCCCCCACCCTCTCAGTTGTACAACATATAAATACACTGAATTTGATTTTTTACCTATTTAACAACGATTTTTGAATCACTGAACACCAATGTGTCCTACACATTCATGTTGATTTCCTTCTTTAGACTCTGAATTAACACTTCATATTCTGCAGTGTTATTAGTACACTAGAATTCCAAATTAAAGGTTAACATATTTTTAACACCATCAAGACTGATTAAAATGCAGCCTACACTAGCTCCATCATTAGATTTAGATCCATCAAAATAAATTTTCAAAATGGATAATTTACATAATTATCTACAAAATTATCTATAAAATTAATACAACGAGAAAAACATGTCTGAGAGAAGTTTTCAATCTCTGAGCTTTGATCCGTAGATTGGAAAGGATAAATCTGTGCATTAAAATTTCCAAAATAAGAATCAATAGAGTAATTCCCAACAATGCTATTAGCAAAAGCCACGAGTTCATTTTCTCCATCTAAATCTGTCACATTATGTTTCATATGCTTTTCCCTATTGACACAAATCTGATTAGGTTTCCAATTATATGGAAGCCAAAGGTGAGGCCAATCAATTGAGAAATATCCATGAAGTTTTTTAGACCAATATCAACTTTAAATTAATCCATAAGCATCTGTAATATCAACAGCAATAATATTTCTTATGTGAAAAAAATTGGAATTAGATGATTATTTGATTAATACTTCCTTCAATTCTACCAAAAATTTACCCTTGTTCTATCTAATTGAACAATTTGAATAGTTGATTTTGTGTGGTTGTGCATTGATCTGAAGACAAATTGAATAAGGCATTATATTTGAAGATGCCCCTGAACCAACCAAACAATTATGCACATTTTTATTAAAAAAATCAAAAGTGAGGAGAAACGGAGGAGTATGTGACCTTGATCTATCACCTATAAGAATTGAGCCAATATCTACTTCAAAAGATAAAGTTTGAACTGTTGAAACTTTTTCTTTATTTGCTACTATAGTAGATGATGAACTTGTCTTATCAAAAATTCCTAAATCACTTAATAAACTATTCTTTTGATATTTTAGTTTACTTGGTTCATAAAGGAAAATATTTTCTCCATTCTTTTTCATATCTTTTACAATATCATAATCAATTCTTTTAGCGACAACAAGACTTTTTGATGTTGACTTGTTTTCTAAAATTTGTGTATTTGAAGTATTTGTGTAATATCCCGCTCTTACGCACACCTGATGTGACTTATTCTTTGAGGACACTTGCATGCAAGTGATCCGGATCATTATATTATTGCATGCTTTGCCTTTGGATTTCAATGATGATATTGTGGATTATGATGTCATGTTATGTTATTCATGTATAGACAGGTGCTATTGACTGGTTTCTCCTGAATGTGTAGGACTCTTGATAGATTGAGGATGTTGATGGCATCGATGGACCTCCTTGGACTCTGAATCGATTCAGGGAGTGGACTGTATATGTTTTGGGTATTTCTATTTATGCATATGTGATCTATGATTGGGTATATTATGATCTTGTTTATGGATCTTTGACATGTTTCATTGATGGATGCAGGCTGATGATTTCTTGCTAATCAAACTCACATTAGGAGTAAAGGGTCTATGCATGAAAACCAAAGTTATTGAAGGAGAGGTGTGGCAGCAGCCCTGCCACATTCTACTAGCACTTTCGTCGTGGCTCGAATAGTATATTAATGATTACCTAATTTGAGATATCCACGATGTCATGAGGGAAAAATGAGACAGTAGCTCACGAAGATTCTAAGGGGCGCGCAATAAGGTAGTTTCCTTATTCCTTAGAGGTTCTTATTCTCCCACAAATTTGCCTCATGGAGTATTGACTCCAAGGGTTGGACATATACCAAAATCATTTAAAAGGCAAGTGACACCCTTGGAGCATGTAGTGTATCTTGAAGGGCACGTCGCATAATTAAAACATAAATAAAGGCGAGTGGCACCCTTGGAGCACGTAGTGCATCCTGAAGGGCACGTCGTGATTTTTAACACTCGTGAGACAATGAACCTAGGTGCTTAGAAAACAATATTTTATTTTGACGTGGTCATCCTTAAAATAATTGTTGTATGAGTAAAGTTTATTAATTATAAAAATTCCCTTAAAAAAAAAATGCTAAGCCGAGTTGAAATTACATCCTAGGTCTAAAAAGGGTATGAGGACTAAAAATTAATTAATCAATTAATAAAAGGGGGGATGAAGAAAAATCAAATTAAAAATTTAAGGGAGAAATAATTTATCTAAGAATTAATTGTTGTTTATGTGCAAAACTTGCTAATTTAGAACTTAGACAAAAGGGGAAATTAAATGCAAAAAGCAATGTGGAACATAGAAAGGAATCTAGTCTAGAGAGTTTTCCTAAATAAAAATCAACTAAGCTTTAAGAAAGGTGTCAGTCATTAAAGGAAATTGAGGGAATAAAGGGACATCAAGGAGTGTTTTTAGGAACGCTTTTAGGTGGGTGAGGGAAATTGACAAAATAATTTAATTAATTAAATGAATTTCTAGTGCAATTAAAGGATTGCGTGACAAGTGTACGGGAGAGAGTTTTTACTAATTAATTTTTAATAAAGATAATTTAATGTTCATTTTGGAAAATGGTGACTAAGAGAACTCTATAAAAGAAATGACAGAGAAGAAGAATGGATCACGACTGGTATGCGTAAGGTTATGCTCTCAGATTTTTGTTGACTCATTTTTCTTGTGGGAGTTGGGATACCCATCTCGAATAGAGAGTGGTAGCTCGACCTTGCGAAGCGAGCTGGGAGCTAGATTTTCTCTGGTTTGTGTGTGGGGCCCCTTTGCGGCTCGGGGAGCTCAGGGGGAAGAAGAGTACCCCTAGCATTGGCTGAGAGACACTGGAGATTTAATTTTTTCCCAGAGTCTAAGGCCCACCTGGCGCCTGAGTGTCGACTTCACATGTAATTAGCCTCAGCGATTTAGTCATCAACAGATCTTACTGTTGCATCAACAATTTTCACTTATACATCCTCGGTTTCCCCCCTTCCACGAGCTAGATTCTGTTTAGCTCAGTTTGTAGAGTGCAAGGCTCTAATCCTTGCGTTCGTTGGTTCGAGCCCCTCAAAGGGCATCTTGATATTTATAATAGATATTTTGGAAGCAAGAGAAAGGGAACTACAAGCCTTTAATCACTTAGGTCATGCGTTTAGGGTTTTTCCCTTGGTTGCAATTGAAACCCTTAACCTTGATTAGGTCGTGTGTTTAGGGTTTTTCCCTTGGTTGCAATTGAAACCCTTAACCTTGCATTGCATTCAACATTGAATCCCTCATTCAGTGTTGTAATGGATGTGCTTCTTGCTTGATGTTAATTTTATATATTAGAAAGTTGATGCAATTTTGATTTTTAATTGATGTATTTCATGCTTGGTGTTAATTTTTACATATGTTAATGTTAATGTTTCATACTAGAATGTTAATCTCAAGAAGATCAAAGCACCCCTAATTAAATCGCTTAGCTTGCTGAAGCTTATGTATTCACCTTTTCTTGCATCATTAATGTACTAATGAATGCGGGATTAACAATCTTACTTGTGTCATTAATGTATTAATGAATGATGGAATACAATCTTTACTTGCGTCATTAAAATTATCAAGGAATAATGGATTAACAACTTTTATCTTGCGCCTTGGAATTAGAATATATGTGTTCCCTCGTGCCTTGGAAATGGTTGATGAACCTTGAATGAACAATTGATTCCCTCCCGCTACCAAGATATGTTGTTGCAACATTGTATTAATACTTAGATTCTATTTTCCACTTAACTATGTTGTTGTGGGATCTTTTAATTCTTAGACTCTATTCGCCACTTATATATGTTGATGCATGATCGTCTTAATATTCAATTCCCATGTGCCTTGGATCATGCTCAAGAATAGGTTTTTAGATTGTTTGCGCTATGGGCTAAGTGATACATAATGTTTATGCCTTAGTTTACTAGCACGCTTGTCACAATGTTACTGTATGATTCCTTGCAAATGATTAATTTCGCGCACAGATTTGTAAATGAATTATGTTATTCTAGAAATTAGATCATGTGCTTACCTTGGAAATGATGTTGATTATTGTGAATTCGATGATTGATTTAATCATGAGCCTGGAAGTTAAGTAGATCTTGTTGCACCTTAAAAATTAAATAAGTTTATTACTTGCGCCTTGGTATATGTCGTTGCTTGATTGATTTAGTAATTAAGCACTCTTGCGCCTTCTAATGTTATGTTACATGTGTTGGTTTATTGGAATGTTATTGTGCCTTGATGATCGTTGATGATGTTGATTAGCTTAGTCGGCTTGGTCTTGATTGTGTTGGTGGGAAGTAGACACCTCCTTGTTCCTCAGAACAATGGCCACCCTTGAGACCTTAAATGGTTAAAATCAATTGGAACCTGGGCTTGAACATTGCAGGGTAGGTTGGGAAGGTAGTATATTATGTGATTCTTGTGACTATCTTTATGAACCTTATGATTCATTATGTTATCTTATGTATCCTGGTGTCTCTTATGATCGTCCTTATTTGATGCCTTGAGCGTTTAAGATTCATATTGTTATGTGTCGTCATCAATTGTATAATTCCATGATGTTGGGTTGGTGTTTATTATTGTGTTAATACATCAATAAGTGTTTCATGGTTCATGGTGATGATGTGTTGGCATTGTGTTGTATTTAATTATTAAATCATTATCATTGTTTCGTTAATATATGTGATTGATGTGTCGATGATGTTGATATATATTGTGATGTTTTAATTTCCTAACACAGCAATAAAAGAAAAAAAAAATTACCTATTGTACGTTTCTTTTGTTGTCGTAATGGTGGGGTTGTTACATGTGGTATCATAGTGAGTTCAACCTCGCGACTTGGGATCATTACGCTTTCCTCTGTATCAACACTTGATTATAATTTGTCACTAATTAATTTGAATTGTATCTGTGTAGGTAATCATGGTTAGAGGATGACGCAGAGACAGACGACATGGTGCTAGGGGAAGAGACGCAGTGCCTCCAGTAGCATCCACACCCGAGGGGTCTAACCCCTAGGGAGAAGAACAAGTCGTCGGACAAGAACATATATTTATGGGGGATGTGGTTGGGTTGATGAGGTCCTTTCAGAGGATGTCAAAGGCCTTGATTATCCATTTGGATAGAGATGAGGCTAGGGCATTGGTACCCTTTGAGGATCCACCGTGTGCCCCAGTCGATACTGGTAGCATTCACCAAGAACTCAAGAAGGTAAATTTTCTTGAGTTCTTTAGTTCCACTAAAGGCGCAATCGTCGAGGCATGGTTGGAGAATATGGAGATGTGCTTTTTACTTCATGACTATACCTCCAACATGAAGGTATGCATGGCGGTCTTTCAGCTGAAGGGGAGTGCTCTTCTATGATGGAAGATACTACTGCCACCACTGAACATGGTCGTCGAAGACATGTCATGGGAACTGTTTGAGGAGCGATTCCAGGAGAGGTATATTTATGAGGAATTCATTAAGCATTGTCTCAATGAGTTCAACATATTATGAAAAGGCGGTCGTATAGTACCCAAGTATGAGGCCCATTTCATGGAGATGCTTCAGTATGCTCTACATCTGAACAACGAGAAGATTAAGGTCAACAAGTTCATGTTCATCCTTAATGTCAGCATTCGTGAGAAACTGAGGATTTTAATGCCTCAAATGTTGCACAATGTTATACAGAAGGACCGCATAGCTAAGGAAGAGCTAATCAGTGAGGGTCAGAGTAGGACTACGGTGATACTGAAGGAACAAGCAACATCTGGTGCGCAACAACATCAGTTACCAGCTAGACATCCATCAAGGTATTGAGGCACTCTGAGAGGTTCCACATTCATGACACTACGACGACCAATGCCTCAACATTAAACTCCCTGTAGAGGACCAGAGCACCAGCAGTAGCATCAACTGTAGCAGCAGCAGTTCAGGCATGTTCAGCAGAACAAACTAGGGTTACAATTTGGTGGGCCATTAGCTTCTACTTCGAGGACCAGGAGTACTGGAACAAAGACTAGGTGCTGGACATGTGGAGAGCCACAATACCAGCATGACTTCCCAATTGAGAAGTCCAGAGGATTCAGATCGATCGAACCCACCATAGTAGGAGATTTGGGAAAGGCCCATCGGATTCATGCAGTGGTGAACAACCGTCAGGCTGATCACCATTCTACTATGCTCAAGACATAAAATCGTTGACCATACCTTTAGTATTTGGATAGATCCAGGTGCTACAAAGTGATTTATTTCGGGTACATCTCTAAAACTAATTAAGGTAAAGGAAGTCGAAAAGGATGAGTTTATCTTCATGGAAATGGCTTCTAGAGCCAAGCAGAAGGTTGGAGGAAAGGTTACGGGTTGTATCCTTAACCTAGGATATTGTTTCACAAATTCCAACCTATATATCACGATATTAGGATCTTATGATGTCGTGATCGGTATGAACTAGTTGGAATCACATGAGGCGATACTCAACCGTAAGATGAAATGGTTGAGTTTGGTTGATGATGATGGACAAAGATGAGTGATTTTAGAAAGAAACAAGGGAGTTCCCCTAAGGTTGGTCTCTTCCCTACAACTATGGAAGAGCATGCTCAAGCAATGCAAGTTATATGTGATCCTTGCATTGAACGAAAAGGGCATGGTGAAAGGACTATAAAACCTTCTAGTAGTATGAGAATTTGTGGACGTCTTCCCAGAGGAGTTACYARGGTTTCTGATTGAGAGGGAATTGGAATTTACCATMGACCTAAAACCTAGGATTGAACCGATAGAAAGAAYGCCTTATCGGATATCAACCCCTGAGTTACAGGAATTGAAAATGCAATTGAAGGAGATGTTGGACCTAGGACTTATACATCCAAGTGTGTCTCCTTGGGTTGAACCTGTTATTTTCATACGAAAGAAGGATGGGTCATGGAGAATCTACATTGACCATTGTCAATTGAACAAGGAAATGATCAAGAACCAATATTCGTTGCCAAGAATTGACGATATGTTTGATCAGATGAAAGGCGCGACAGTGTTTTCGAAGATTGACTTGAGATCGGGGTATCACCAGTTACAGATCAAGGAGGAAGACATTCCTAAGACCACATTCAAGACAAGGTTTGGACATTACGATTTTACCGTTTTAGTGTTTGGACTAACAAACGCCCCATGGGTATTCATGAGCTTGATGAATGGGGTGTTCCACGAATACTTCAACAAGTTTGTTCAAGTATTCATTGATGATATTTTGATATATTCTCAAACGATGGAAGAACATAAAGAACATTTGTGCTTGGTATTACAGTGTCTACAAGAGAACAAATTATATGGGAAATTGTCAAAATGCTTTTTTTATCAATCGAAGATTCATTATTTAGGGCATGTCATCTCCGATGAAGATATTGATGTGGACCCAATGAAGATAGAAGTTATTATGGAATGTCTTCCACTGACGAATGTCCCATAAATACATAGCTTCATGGGTTCAACGGGATATTATCGATGGTTTGTCGAAGGTTTTTCGAAGATAGAAAATCCGATTAGGGAATTGCAGAAGAAGAACAAGAATTTTGTGTGGACCGAGAAATGAACAGAATCATTTTAAAGGCTCAAGGATTTGTTGACAACAAAACCGATACTAAAGGTCCCTGACATGGACGAGGACTTCTTGGTATGCACTAACACATCCAAGGAAGGTTTAGGAAGAGTCTTGATGCAAGATGGTCGACTTATCGCTTACATCTCCAGAAAGTTAAGAAAGCATGAGGAKAATTRCGCGATGMATGACTTGGAGTTATTAGCCATTGTGTATGTTGTGAGAGTGTGGAGACACTACCTGATTGGACAAAAATTTTAACTAAAAAAGGACCATTGTTCTTTACAAAACATTTTTACGCAAAGAGACTTGAACGCGTGACAAAGGCGTTGGTCGGAACTACTTAGCGAGTATGACTTCGAGATTACCTACATAAAAGGAACAATGAACAGAGTGGTTGATGCATTGAGTCGAAGACCACACATATTTTCGGTGATACCTATTTAGACGAATCTACGTGAAAATATTCTAACTATACAACGTGATGATGACTGGTATCAATAGGTTAAGGAATTTATCGGACAAAGAACCATGTTGGCACCAAAATTTGAGGGATTTGTTGTGGACAAAGACGGATTATTGAGATATAATAATCTGATTTACATACCACCCAATGACGAGTTGAGAAGTTTGATATTAAATGAACAGTATGCATGGCTCATCCAGAAGTCACGAAGATGAGGGCACACCTTAAACCCTTATTCTTTTGGAAATGAATGAAAGTGGACATAGTCAACTATGTGGCGAGATGTCTAGAATGTCAACAAGTGAAGGCTGAACATAGACATCCGGCAGGATTACTACAGCCACACGCTATTCTGGAATCGAAATGGGAGGTCATTTTGATGGATTTCATTATTGGATTACCGTTGATGGCAAGGAGGCACGACTCGATTTTTGTGGTAGTTGACATTCTGATGAAGAGTGCACATTTTATCCCTATGCGTATGACATATCAAGCACCTGAGATAGATAGATTCTTTATCGGCGAGATAGTGAGACTACATGTCATGCCTAAGAGGATCATATTCGATCGAGGATCAGTTTTTATTGGATGATTTTGGACTAGTTTCCAAGAGGTCTTGGGAACCCAACTTAACTTTAGTATTGCATATCACTCGAAGATAGACGTGAGACAGAACAAACGAACCAAATCTTGGAGAATATGTTGCGTATGTATGTGATGAAGCAATATAAGCATTGGGAAGAGTTCTTTCCACATGTAAAGTTTTCATACAACAACAATTATCAAAGCACCATAAAGATGGCGCCATTCGAATTTATTTACGGGCGACCGTGTCGGATGCCTTTGAGTTGGGATCATCTTGAGGATAGGTTTCTAGTAGAACTATAAATGATACAAGAAATGGAAGAGAAAACTCAAATGATAATACAAAGGATCAAGGAAGTGCATGACCAGAAAAAGAGTTATGTCAATGTGCATCGTGTTGACCATATTTATCAAGTTGGTGATCGAGTCTTCTTGCGGGTGAAACCACACAATATTTCGATCAAGTTTGGAAAGGGTGTTAAACTCTCTCCTAGGTTTGTGGGACATTTTGAGGTTGTGGAAAAGAAGGGGCTTGTGGCCTATCAACTAGCCTTACCTGATTATTTGAGGCATATGTACGATGTTTTTCATGTATCTGTTTTGAGACATTATGTTAGTGATCCTACACATGTGATTGACATGAGTTCTTTGCAGGTATTGGATGAGGGTGGGCTCATGGCAAAGCCAATCCTCATTCTGGACCATCGCATTCGACAACTACGACATCAAACAGTGGATCAGGTCAAGGTCTAGTGGGACAAATACTCGGCTACCTGGGAGGATGCATATGATATACGTCAGCAGTTTCCATTTTTGTTTATAGCTAGACATTTAGGTATTGTCAGATACTTTATTTTTTCACTTGTATACTATGAAATTTCGGGATAAAGTTTAAAACAAGAGGGGTTGTATGTAACATCTTTCTCTTGTGTGCACATGATGTGACTTATTATTTGAGGACACTTGCGTGCAAGTGATCCAATTCATTATATGATTGTCTTCTTCGCCTTTGGATTCTGATGATGAGATTGTGGATTATGATGTTGTGTTATGTTATTCATGTATAGACAGGTGCTATTGATTGGCTTCACCTGAGTGTGCATGACTCTTAACAGATTGAGGATTTCGATGGCATCGATGGACCTCCTTGGACTCCGGATCGATTCAGGGAGTGGACTTTATATGGTTTGGGTATTTTTGTTTATGCATATGTGATCTATGATGGGGTATATCTCAATGTTGTTTATGGATCATTGACATGTTTCATTGATGGATGCAAGTTGATGATTGCTTTCTAATCAGACTCACATTAGGATTAAAGGGACCATGCATGACAACCAGAGTTATTTAGGGAGAGGTGTGGTAGCATCCCTACCACAACCTACTAACACTCCCACCATGGCTCAAACTATAGGATAACTACTACCTAGTTCAAGAGATCCACGATGCCATAAGGGAAAACTGAGACAGTTGCTCACGAAGATTCTATGGTGCGTGCAATAAGGCAGGGTCCTTATTCCTTAGAGGCCCTTAGTCTCCCACAAGGTCCAGTCTCCCACAAGGTCCCCTAATGAATTATTGACTCCAAGGGTTGGAAGTCGACCAAAATCAGTCAAAAGGCGAGTGGCACCCTTGGAGCACGTAGTGCGTCTTGAAGGGCACATCGCATAATTGAAAAATGAATAAAGGCGAGTGACACCCTTGGAGCACGTAGTGTGTCCTAAAGGGCACGTCATAATTTTTAACAATGGTGAGTGAATGAACCTAGGTTCCTAGAAAACATATTTTTTTTTGACGTGGTTAGCCTTAAAATAATTGTTGTATGAGTAAAGTTTATTAATTAGAAAATTTCCCTTAAAAAAAATGCTAAGCCTAGTTGAAATTAAAGCCTAGGTCTAAATAGGGTATGAGGACTAAAAATTAATTAATCAATTGATAAAAGGGGGGATGAAGAAAAATCAAATTAAAAATTTAAGGGAGAAATGATTTATCTAAGAATTAATTGTTGCTGATGTGCAAAACTTGCTAATTTAGAACATAGACAAAAAGGGGAAATTAAATGAAAAAAGGAATGTGGAACGTAGAAAGGAATCTAGTCTAGAGAAATTTCCTAAATAAAACTCAAATAAGCTTTAAGAAAGGAGTCAGTCATTAAAGGAAATTGAGGGAATAAAGGGACAACAAGGAGCGTTTTTAGGAACGTTTTTAGGTGGGTGAGGGAAATCTACAAATGAATTTAATTAATTAAATGAATTTCTAGTGCAACTAAGTGATTGGGTGACAAGTGTACAAGAGATAGTTTTTACTAATTAATTTTTAATAAAGAGAATTTAACGTGCATTTTGGAAAATGGTCACTAAGAGAACTCTATAAAAGAAATGGTAGAGAAGAGGAATGGATCACGAATGATATGCGTAAGGTTATGATGTCGGATTTTTCTTGATTGATTTTTCTTGTGGGAGTTGGGATACCCAGCTCGAATAGAGAGTGGTAGCTCAACCTTGCGAGGCGAGCTGGGAGCTATTTTTTTTCTGGTTTGTGTGCGTGACTCCTTTGCGGCTCAGCGGGCTCAGGGGGAAGAAGAGTACCCCTAGTGTTGGCTGAGAGGTACTGGTGAGGTATCAATGATTAGCAAGTAGGAGTGAGGAGGATCGTCAGTAGTTGAAGATCATCAACAAGTCCATCCATCGGTTATGGTACACATGTTTAAATTTGCAGTTGTAAATTAGCTAGAATTTGTACATAGATTTATATGTTGACGAATTTGTAATGGATTCCTAATTGCTCATTGTTGTCTGGGAATACCCTTACGAATTTTAGAATGATTGATGGTTGTTAGTAGATAAATATATATTATAAGTACATATTAGGGTTGTTAATTATTGGTGTTACATCTGGTGATCTTGTGTACGAATTTAAATCACTGATGATAGGTGTATCACTAAAATGGATTTTCACTATGCATCACTTTTCAGGGTTACATTCTTTATCAAGAAAATCATGAGACACGCTTCCCTTAAAACATACTTGTGTTTTGTTTTAAAAATGATAAATTAATGGTAATGTCGTCACATGTTCTTAGGTGAATACTTTGAACAATTCCTAAATCCAATCTTTAACTGCACTGGTATATAAGGAATTTCGGGCATTCCAAGAAATTTGAATTTGTGAATTTGTAAATTATTTAGATGTCGACTACAAGAAATTTGAATTTGTGAATTTGTAAATTATTTAGATGTCGACTACAGAGAAATTTTTTGGGTTAGTTATTCCTCCTCTTGATATTGTAAGTTCCCTTCGATAATCCATGAAAATCAATGGCTTAGTAAAGGAAACTATGAAAAAAAATTAACCCTCAGCAATATTTCACCATTTTTCCTGCGTTGCATGCCTTCTACCCATAATTTAAAACTCCAAAAATTTTAATTTCCCTCAACAATTCTATGCCATCTTTACTGCGAATTGATAGTATTTACCTTAGTGAATTGGCAGTTTTCCCTCTACATTTTTCTGATGCCCAGAGCATTGTACAATTCACTCTGCATTTTCTCTAATGCCTAACACATTCCTTCTCCTCTAGAGTTGGTTGTTTTATTGTCTAATCCTTGGGGTCGTTGGTTCAATCCCCCTGGAGGGCATCTTGATCTTTATAATAGAAATTTTGGTAGCAAGATAAAGGGAATGTCGAGCCTTTAATCACTTAGGTCATGTGTTTAGGATTTTTCCCTCGGTTGCAATCAAAACCCTTAACCTTGCACTGCATTCAACGTTGAAGCCCTCATTAGGAATATCAGTGTTGTAATTGATGTGCTTCTTGCTTGATGTTAATTTTATATATTAGAAAGTTGATGCAATTTTAATTTTTAATTGATGTGTTTCATGCTTGGTGTTAATTTTTACATATGT
>JASDQU010282872.1:0-14601 GCA_032191745.1 Picea mariana
ATGGTATAAATAAACATCATTATACATTCATTTGATACAAGTCAAATTTCAGAGTTAATAAGAAGAAAATAAGGCCGGATTTCAAGGGAGGATGAAGTATTTTGGTGATGTGTTCTAAGGTATGGTATTTTCAGGTCATCTTACCATTTTTTTCTATAATTTTTTTTATAGAACAATTCAGATGGTGAAATTACTATGGTATTGAGAATACATATCAAGGTACCTCTAGTAAAAATTTTAGCTCTTGATTCGCTATAATTATGGAGATACACTCTGTGGAAGATAGGGTTTGTGACCAGTCCTGAAGCTAGTCAATAAACAGGTGTTCTGGGTAAAAAATTCATAACTTCTTCATCGAGAATCCAAATTAAGTGGGACAAATTTCATTGGAAAGAGTACGGACTTTGGTTTCTTTTATATGAGTTTCAAAATCATATGTTAATTATTGAGCACGGGGCATTTTGTGCAAGTTCACTCTCTTGAATAGACCAGAATTGAATAAAGTCTACCATTCTTTCTATAACCTCTTTTTGGGGAGGATTCAAGGAGTGAAAATTGGAGGAGTTTTAGATAATACATTGAGTAATATTATCTAAAAGATTAGAGTACTCCAAGAATTGAAGAATTGCAGAAATTGAAGAAGTCTCAGGAAGCATTATCAGGTTCTATGTGATGATTGGTTGATGGTGATGATTTAATGTAAATTTTTATTATCTCTCATATATTATTGTGTGGAAAGAAGGGGCAAGGATGGAGAGTTAAAATATCTCTTGATATTGGAGGATTCTATCTTCCTCTTGGAGGTTTATCCCTCCCTTTACATTTGGAAGTTGTAGCTACCTTTGGAATTCATTACTTCCCTTGAACAATAACTATTGATTATTTCTCATATATTGTGCATTGTGTATTGTGGTGTATTGGTGTAACTCTTATACTATTGTTAATTTCTCATTGGTATTGGTGTAGATTTGGACATTTGAACAAAAATTTACAAATTAAATGAGTATATCAATAAAAAAAAACATACTAACCTTGCAAGTTCAAAAATCCCAACTATGTAGATCGAGAATTGGTTTTGTTCAACTGGTGGGTGACGGAAAAAATAAACAGCTCAAAAAAAATCCAAGAACAATGTCGCAACTATAGAAATTGTGTCGCAAAGTCTCCTAAAGTCAGGTATATATAGATCAAATAGTCAACTAGCCATTAACACCGACCAGTGAGATAGGAAAAATTTTCGTCGCTATTGCCACGAAAGTTCATCGCTATTGCGACGAAAATCCTGACCAAGTTAAAATCACCTATTCGTGGATATTGTGTCGAACTTTCGTGGCAATATCGACGAAAATCCTACCCTATTTAAAAAAAATATGAAACTAATGAAAACATGGAAAATTTCCGTGGAATAATCTGCCCATATGTAGTGGTGCTAACAAATTGATATTTGTGTGACAATTCATCTAAACAACTCATATAATGAGTTAACAATTTTGTAATAATTTAATCTAAATATAATTCAATGTGATTACATACATATATCCCTAAACTAAGTCTATTACATGCATAATTTATTTCCCAAAACTAACTCTCTAAAGACAAACATGCTTTGATTATAATGTTCCAACCATAAACATCTCCCATAATTTGTTTATAGAATTTCACTCTTAAGTTATGAACCTTTGGAAACTTTATTATATGACCTTATAAAGTCTAAACCCTAAAAAGGTCTTTTATTTATTTATTTGCTTGTTATTTTATTTCAAAATAGTTGGTAATTGTTTTTTATCCTCCTATTCACTATTTAAGTGAATAACATGGAAGGACAACAGGAGACAAAAAGGTGTATGCTAAAGTTCTGTTGACGATCCAGAATGGATCATTATGTAATTTGTCATATATCTTGGTATTATCTAGGTGGGAAAATATGAAGAATTGGTTTGCAATGCCAATTTTAGGGGTAGGTCCCAATTTGGTGATTTGGGGTAGGGAAACTTTCAAAGCTAGTTTGAGGCATCAAATAACACTTTTGGGGGTCAAAAACTTGTGATCTTATCTCCACCCCCTTGAAACTATTCTACACATCGTAAGCTTTCCAACTATGCAAAAAACACTGCAATCAGAGTTCCTATGTGGAAGTGGATGTCACATAATCCCCCATTACTCACACATGCAGGGCTAGTCATGTGTGTAATTTCAAGAAGATTCTAGAGGGTCCAAAACCCTAACTCCAATTAAGGTTTGAGGCATGCAAAAACCCTAACTTTAACCCTAGATGACTATCGGGCTATGTTAAATATTGAGCTACTAGGAAATGAATGGGTTTCATTCTTTTGGTATTCTTATTATTCCATAGTGGAGTAGAGAATATAGGAGTGGGATATTGAAGCATAACAGAGGAGGTAGAATATTATGTAGCAACCATTCAAGCCACAGTATCCATCCCAACCCCATAGAGAGTGCCCCTTTATTTGTACTTTCATTTCATAACCGAGAAAAAGAGACTAGAGCATAGGCCTCACCTTCTAGATGGATTTTCTCCCATATTGGGTTTATCGGGTCACATCTTGTGTTCATTTGTGTGAATGGTGGGTTCATTTGCTTATTTATTTCATTTCAGTTTTAGTCATTTCCATAATTTTGAGCATTGTGATAGTAATAATAAATTTCAAATCTAAGGCAATAAACTAAAAAATGAAAGATTTCAAATTATTGTAAGATATGTTGTGATTAACCATTCCAGTGGAATATCCACGGAAATTTACAAATCATATTGATGTCAAAGAAATTTTCTTTGGGGTTTTTGTGGGAAGTTGTAGGATCTAGGAATTGGCTTAAGAAGGAAGTAACAGAAACCTAGCCATGGTGGATCAATCCAATCATAACAATCCTTTGGATGAGGCAGAGGAGAGACTTTTGAAGCTAAAAGAACAAGTCATCAATATCTCTTATAACATGGCCCTCCTCATGGTCTCTCTAGGGAATAATTTTGGACTTTTTGGGGAGTTTGGTGGCTCTAAATCAAAAGTTGGATCATATGAGAAATCAAGAGATGATGAAGACCTAGAAAAGGAGCCAAAAAAAATATTTATAGAAAGAGTAACTATGTTCAAGTTTCATCACTTCTTCACAACTTGTGTTTAAAATGGAAGCACAAGTGGATATCAAACCCTTCCAACATAATATTGATGTTTTTAAGTTGAATCATTGGTTGCAACAGTTATAATTTTATTTTAGTGTCCTTAGCATAGAAGAGGAGTAAAATATTTCATTTACCTAACTAAAACTAAAAGTAAAATACCTAACCTAGTTGGAAAGACACACGGAGACACGTATGTTGGAGGGTGATCCATCAGTAACCAAGGGTATCTATGTGTCTTTTCCACCAGGTCAATGCATGGCCTTCTAGTTTCAATCGGGAAAATGAAATATTTTTCTGTTATTCTATGTTATGGATGATGAAATAAAATTGTGACTATTGCAACCAATGATTCAACTTAACAACACCAATATCACCTTGGTAGGGTTTGATGTCCACTTTCACTTCCATTTTAAACAAATATTTTGAAGAAGTGATGTCACTGGAACTTGGTTTCTCTTTCTCTGGGTATTTTTTTTGCTCATTTTATAGGTCTTCATTATCTCGTGATTTCTCATCCAATCCAACTTCTAAGTTAGATTCAACAACTTCCCAAAAAGGTATAAAATTGTTCGCTAGAGCTACCATGAGGAGGCAATGTTGCGAGAGATATCAATGACTTATTCTTCCAACTTCTAAAATCTCTCATGTACCTTATCTCGAGATTTGTTACAATTAGACTCATCCACCATGGTTAGGGCTATGAAACTTCCTTCTTGAACCAATTCTTGGAACCTACAACTTGCCACAAAAATCCCAAATAAAACAACTATGATACCAATATGATCTGTAAACTACCATGGACATTCCACTAGAAGAGTTTGTCCCAACAGATATTACAATATTATAAAATATTCTATTTTTAAATTTATTACCTTAGATATCATATTAATTATTACTAGTGTAGTTCTCAAATTATGGAAATAACTGAAATTGAAATGAAATAAACAAGAAAATGAATGCAAGATGTGACATGGGAAACCCAATACATGAGAAAATTCAACTAGAAGTTGATGCCTATGCTCTCCTTTGTTTTTCTTAGTTATGAAATGAAATTACAAAGAAAGGGGAACTCACTATGGAGTTGTTATTAACATTGTGGCTTGCATGGTTGCTACAAAATCTTCTACCTCCTTTGTTATGCTTCAATATACCACTCCTAGATGTTCTAGTAAACTATGGAACAATACCAAAAGATTGGACTCCCTTCCTTTCCTAGTGACCCAATATTTAACATAGATTGATAGTCATCTAGGGTTAGGGTTAGGGTATTTACATGCCTCAAACACTTAGTTACTGGTGGATCACCCTATAGCCTATGTGTGTCAATGTATCTTTCCCACCAGTTTAAGGCATGGCCCTATGGTTTTAGTCAATCAAATGAAATATGTTTCTCTTATTCTATGTTATGGACAATGAAATAAACTTCTAACTATTGCAACCAATGATTCAAATTAGCAGCATCAATCTCAACACTAACTAAGTGGGAGGCATTTAAAACCCTCAAGTCCCTATTCTACGCTATTGGGTATGTAAAGGACCAGTGGACATGTTGGCATCACTTCAGGAAAAGGAAAGGGAAGAGTGTGCAATAGCACACCACCAAGTTCAAAAAGAATAGGAATTAAGTTGGGTATATATCCCAATAACCTATACTTACTCCTCAAGTAACTACAAGGTCTACTCAATTAATTATAGTTTCTAAGTAAGTGATGTTATTTAAACTTAGGAAAATTGATGAGGCCTGTGTGCAAGAACAATACTTGAATAATATAGGTAATAATAAAGGACAACCAAGTGGTTTCAAATAGAAAGTGCAATGTCCCCCATCTTAATTGAGAAACATTATCATGTGAAATACACATAAATTCAAAATTTTTTGCTAACTAATCATGTAGCTTACCAGCTACAGGAAAACACATATATTTAACCAATTGTTGATACCATTATTTAAAATGAAGGTACAACATGATGAGATAAACATGAATGCAGCTAATAAACTCATTTACAGTAGAAAATAAACCATTCACATACACAGAGTTAAAGCATGGAAATTAAACGCATGAAATAACTCGGAAAAAAAAACAAATAAACACTTCTTTTTAAAACAATTGTGCAACCATCTTCTTGGGATGGAGGTGCCACCCAACCATAGACTTGTTGTTATATATATCAACAAAAAGTCACCTCTGAAATGGGGATAGTAATCCACAAAAGAGGGTGTCTCTCACAGTCCACTCATATCTCAAATATTCCACAACCCATTGGCATTCTCCTACGTCTATCCTAATTTCCACCTACTCTCTTCCTCTTGACCTACACAACCCAAGGAATGTACCCCTTCACTAATCTCAGTCCATCATGTGTCACATTCATTTATCAAGGTCTCTCTAGAACAGGTAACTATAAATATCACTACTCAAAACTCATGGGAACTCATTGCTAGGAAAACTACCAATAAAACAATAACAATCCCTTGTTGTTACAGTGCAAATCACATAGGAGTTCACTCTTCAAGCCTGAAAACTTGCTTCTTCTATAATCCTAAAAACTTTCTTCTTCAGTATCATATAGCTCTAAAAATGCTCCATAATTTTCCCTCCATTGTTGTTCCAGCTCCAGATCTCCTCTTCCCTATTCTCTGCTTGTTGTTCATGCCAACACATGATTGTCCAAAAATTGTTTGTTCTCCCATATGAATTTCCTCTCTTTTCCCCAATAAAGTTGACTCTAACTCTCCCTAAATTTGATTTTACTTCAGCCACATACTCCCAATAAATATGGGATGTGACTTCTCACACCCACCCTCTTACATGTATTCAATGATTGGGATCTCATACACTCAAACATAAAATAAAAGGTTGTCCCTAATGATAATAAAATTCAAGAAATTTTGTTTGGATTAATACCCATAAATAATTTCCCCCTTGGACCCCTCTTTGACACTCTCTCCTCTCATGGAAAACTCATCCCCTATCTCTGTCCATGTACCCTAGCAGTTGGCATCACATTTTATTTATTAAAATTCAAAAATACAATTTGCATATATATTGCTTGCTCGTAGTCGCATTTCATATCTACCTTATGCATTAATTAAATTAGGAATTACAGTGGGTATGTTACATTCCCCCTCCCCAACAATTTTGCATCATCCTCGATGCACATCATGAACCGTCCTTGTGCACATCACTATGCTAATATGCATGCACAAATTTACATCATAGTGCTTACAAAATTAAAATTGTGCAATTTTTATATAACTCCAGCAACAGTTCCAACCATAATCTCATGTTCCTCTCAATCGGTTGACCCAAGGAATGCACCCCCTTCATTGTTCTCAATCCATCAGGGTGTACCATTATTTTTTCAGGGCTCCTAGAGCAAGTTGGGAAGGAATATGAGATGTGGTTTTGGAACTCTAGCTGCCCAAAATGGAGTCTTTCATTCTTATATTATGTTTTCTTCAAAATTGTCAAAACTTTGTGGGTATTCCTCCCACATAGTCTCCTCATGATCCCATTTAGCGTCTTCAGGACCATAGCAATTCCATTGGACCTTTACCAGGTTGATTTATTTTTTCATGAGCACTTTGACCTTCTAGTCCAGGATGTGCACTGGTTCCACCCAAAAGTATCCTTCATGTTCCACGTGGATCAAAATCCAATCAATTATGTGGTTAGGTTTGGGAACATGTTTATTTAATAAGGACACATGAAATACATTATGAAATGGATGCAGGCAATGATATCATGTATGCATCTGGACCTATATTCTTTAATATTTCAAAAGTCTTGCAATATCTCACTGCAAACTTTGGGAAACTTCCTAATCTTAACAAACTTGTTTCTCTTTCACTTTAAAAAATACATGTTCTCCCACTTTAAAATTTCTAAAAACCTTGTTCATATCTATATAAAACTTCTACCTGTCTTGGAAAGCCTTTAAATTCTACCTAATCGTTGTCATTTTCTCTTCCATTTCCTTTAACAAATATGGCCCAATGGAAACTCTGTATGTTGGGTTATCCCAATTCACTAGTGTGTCACACTTCCTACCATACAATGATTCAAATGGGATCATTTTTAATGAGTCTTGATACACATTATTGTAAGAAAATTCTACTAAGTGGATATAATCCTCCCACTTTGGCAGTTGATCCATCACATACATTCTAAGCATGTTTTCAATTATTCTATTGGTCCTCTCTATTTTCCCATCTGATTCTGGGTGACATGTTGTACTTGCTGAATTTTCTATATGAGATAATATTGTATATGAGATGATGTGATGGATTCTATGATTGATTTATTACAATGGTGAATGTTCCAAATATATAGAGAACCTAAAGGCACATATGGTTACCATACATGAAAGGATGTGTCTCTAATAATTATAATAACTATTTATTATTATTATTATTATTATTATTATTATTAATTATTAATTAATTATTAATTATTAATCTGGGAGAATGTCTTCCTGATGTTGTCCAAACATCAACACTCCCTCTCAACGAGGGAGACATTCTGCAACTCAAGCACCTCGAGTCCATATCACTCATTGTCATGATCAAGGAAGGACTACGTCTAGGCCCATTTACCATAAGTACACCCTTGTGATAAATGTATCCTATATCCCTTGGTCTATAGCCCAATCTAGGAGAAGGTTTGCCTAATGCTTACTAGGGACATTCACCATAGGTACACCCCTATGAGTGAGAATGTCTACTCGATGTTGAAACATCAACACTCCCTCTTAGCTAGGGAGGTATCTTTTCACGATGTCTTCATCTAGTATTCCACTGACTACTTTTTAACCAACTAGTAGCACACTTCTTACTATTATGCCATCGGTAGCTCAAATCATCTGCCACATTCTTTATGACTATCCTACAATCAACCAGTAGCACACAACTATTGCAATGTCATCTAACAATACACAACTATTTCCATGTCATAGTAGTACACAATTATTGTCTAGTGGTACAAAACCATTGCCATAGTCTCACGACTATGTACTAATCCACTAGTAGCACACAACTACTAACATTTTTTCTAGTGGTACACAACTATTTCCATAGTCTCATGACTACGTATCAACCCACTAGTAGCACACAGCTACTAGCATGTTTTCCAGTGGTACACAACCACTGTCATAGTCTCGCGACTACGTAGCAATCTACTAGTAGCACACAACTACTAGCATTTTTTCCAGTGGCACACAAAAATTATCATAGTCTCACAACTATGTAACAATCCACTAGTATCACACAACTACTAGCATGCTATCCAGTGGTACCCAATAACTACCATAGTCTCACGACTACGTAGAAATCCACTAGTAGCACATATATACTAGCATGTTGTCCATTGGTACACAACCACTACCATAGTCTCATGACTACGTAGCAATCCACTAGTAGCACATAGATACTAGCATGCTTTCCAATGGTACACAACCATTGCCATAGTCTCACAACTACATAGCAGTCCACTATTATCACACAACTACTAGCATGTTTTCCAGTGTACACAACCACTTCCATAGTCTCAAAACAATGTAGCAATCCACTAGTAGAGCACAAATACTAGCATGTTTTCCAATGGTACACAACCACTATCATAGTCTCATGACTACGTAGCAATACACTAGTAGAACACATCTAATAGCATGTTGTCGAGTGGTACACAACCACTACCATAGTCTCCATGACTATATTTCAATGTTTATCCTCTCCCAGTAGTGTTATTCACACCTATCCACCTCGCATGGTATAGGAAATACTACGACCATAGCCCCATTCACACCTAGCCACCTCAGATGGCATAGGAAAGGATAAGTTGCAAGTATTATTCACACCTAGCCACCTCACATCGTGTAGGAAATACATGTACTCAGTTGTGTATTATTCCCTCAGTCACCTCACATGACTAATTGGGGAAACCCTTGGCCATAGGGGTTAGTCGACTGGAGGAGAGAAACACCACACCTCCCTCTTAAAAAGGGTGGACATTTTGCATCATGCCAATCTTGTCTTTGAAGTACTCATACTTCACTCTATACAATGGCTTGGTGAGAATATTCCTTATCTGCTCATTCGTGGATATGTATTGGAGTTCCACAACTCCTCTCTACACCATGTCTCAAATGAATTCCTGCAAGAAAATTTTGAAGCCACACTTCTTCACAGCTTACAATATTGGTTGCTATATAATTTTCCTCCACTGCATTGAGTGCCATTGATGTATTCTCTCTTCTCAACCATGAGATCACAGTGATACCATACTAAAACAGCATCTGGAAGTACTCTTTTGATCCACTGCACTTTCTGCCCAGTCAGAATCTGTATAACTTTGCAGCTTCACATCTCCATTTGAGGCATATCTCAATCCATATCCACTTGTACCACATAGGTATCTAAACAAATGTTTTATTGTCAACTAATGTACATTTATTGGAATCAAGGTTTAAAAGGTCCACATCCCAGTCCTTCTAACTGACTTCCTTCATTGAAACAAGGGAATCTTCTCCAAAAGGTTTATTATCTCCTCAAGGTCTAGCCTCCTTACTGTCAGTCCTGGAGGACATCTCTCCCATATGAATATGAATCTGAAGAGGAATCCTTTCTAAATGAAATTCTCTAAGCAACTGACTCTCTCTTAGATCGGACCCACTCTAAATCTACATGCTCCCTTTGAAGCTTGAATCCCTCTAAGGCTATATAGTATTTGGAGTCATCTACTCCCTATGCATGTGTTGACCTCCTCTTCTTCTACAAATGATACATCTCCTACTATGACCAACACACATCCATCATATAATCGAATTCATATAGCTAACCATGTTGAATTTTCTAGTGTTAAATTTAGACAAGCACAATTTTCCGCAAGTGGTAATTACTTCCAATGATATACGATATTACTTTAGTAAACTCTAGAACATCACAAGTAATTACACTCAAAACCTTCAACTACTCAGAAACTTCAGTCTCTTCCTTAGATCACTTCTCACATGGGTGTTTATTGTTGTGTCTTTCAAGTGTTATAGTAATATTAAATTGATCCAAAGAGACAAGTCTTCTTTTAAAATTAAATTTAGAATTAAATTTAATTTTATTTCTTATAATAGTTGGAGAATGCCTCCCATAAATACCCAAAGATTCAATTGATTATAATCGATCCACATAGTATTTGACTTTGTTAAATTTCTCCTCCATAATTCATGTGATTCTTTGCATAAATATAGGTAGAAGCAAATATGCAGTGCATTCTTCATATTTAGGTAATTAGACATTTTTACTAGAAATTATTGCCCACTATATTTTATGAAATTATTTCTATAATTTAGGTAGGAGTAAAAATTAAATATGTTGTACATAGAGATTGTAACAACTCCATAAATACTCCCAACATTTTACTCTACTCTCATTTTCCTGGGCCCTCCTGTGAGGGAGTCAAGCCCAGTCCTGCTCTGATACCATGTTGAATTTTCTTTATGAGATATTATATGAGATAATATTGTATATGAGATGATGTGATGGATTCTATGATTGATTTATTATGATGATGAATGTGCCAAATACATAGAGAACCTAAAGGAACAAATGGTGAACATCCATGAAAGGATGTGTCTCTAATAATTATAATAACAATTTATTGTTGTTGTTGTTGGTGTTGTTGTTGCTATATATTAATAATATTAATAATAATTAATAATTATATTATTAATTATTAATTTGGGAGACTGTCTTCCCGATGTTGTCCAAACATCAACAATATTGAGATTTAGATTTGTCCCAAAGCCTTTGAATAAACCTTTCCAAAAATTGGATGTAAACTTTGGGTCTATATCTGAAATTGTTTCCTTGGGCACTCCATGTAGCCTCGTAACTTCTTTCATGTAGATTTATGCAATATTTGTTTCCTTCTATGTAGTCTTAATTGGAATAAAATGTGTAACCTTAGTCAATTTTTCCACCACTACCATGATGGAATTATGTTGCTTCATTGTTCTAGGAATATTAGTAATAAAATCAACTATAAAAACTTCCCATTTCCATTCTAGAATGGGAAATGGATGTAACAACCCAATAGGATTTCTATGTTCGATCTTCACCTTTTGACATTCTAGACATCTGGATATGTAATCAGACACTTCTTTCTTCATTCCTGGCCAAAAGTATTGGCTTCTTACAATTGCAATTGATTTATGATATCTTGGGTGCCCATCATATGGCACATTTCGCATTTCTCCCAACACTATATTTTTCATCTCTCTAGAATTCGGTACATATACTTTTCCTCTACACATGCGGATTTCATCCTCTTGCGGCTCATAATATGTAAATTTCTACCATAAATTGTCTTTCTATAATGTTTCTTTTGTTTTCAAATAGTGATGATCTAAATTTGTAGCCTCTAAAATTTTGTCTTTTAAATAATATTTGTACATGTTGATGGTTGTAGCATGCATTTCATGTGCTCTCCTGTTGAGTGCATCAACCACTTGATTTTATTTTCCTTTGATGTGTTTAATTTCAAAGTCATATTCACTAAGAAATTTGAGCCATCTAGTATGTATGGCATTCAACGTTGGTTGGCCAAAAAAATGTTTCAGACCACAGTGGTCTGTCTTGAGCTCAAATATTCTCCCCATAAGGTAATTTATCCACATTTTCAATGCATGAATAATGGATGTTAATTCCAGGTCATGTGTAGCATAATTCCTCTCATGCTCTTTTAATTTCTGAGACTCATAGCATACTGCATGATCATTTTGAGTGAGGACTCTATTGAGCCCTTCCTTTCATGCATTAGTGCACAATACAAAATCTTCATCCGTATATGCAATATTTAATATTGGTGCACTTGTTAATATGTCTTCCAATTGCTGAAAACTTTCTTTAGATTCAATATTCCATTCAAATTTCAGTCCCTTATTTTCCAAATATGTGATCGGACTTGCAATCTTTGAAAAAAAATTAGGATTCTTTGGTAATAACCTACAAGACCCATGAATGATCTAACTTCTGTGACATTTCTTGGTTCTAGCCATCCTCTGATGGAATTAGTCTTCTTGGGATCAACTATTATTCCATCTATTGAAATAATATAACCCAAGTAGTGAATCTTCTTTTGATAGAAGATGTGCTTACTTAGCTTTGCATACAAATTGTTCTCTCTTAAAAATTGCAACACCATTATGTTATCACATGAAGTTGTTTTGGGTCACATGAAGTTGTTATGGGTCAATTCAGCCTTAGGTCTTTGATTTTTAATCCTCAGTGATTGTTTAAATCTTAATTTAGTCCTCTTACTTATAGACTTCTTAGGTCTTAGCACAAATAATTTAAGGTTGATGTTGGCCCAAACCCTTGGTTTATGTCTTCATCTTTCTGACAAGGTTAGATAAGTCATCGTCCTTATGCCTCCACCACTACCCTCACATATCATCACTTCCACCAGGTACTAAAACCCATCCACTTTGTCCCTCTACCCATTAGAAGGTCAAATCAAGTTCATTTTGTACGTTGCCATCTCATCAGGACATTTCGCAGTGCATCTCAAGTACTCTTTCTCTCATCACCATAATTTCACTTATGAGGCTTGTGTTAGTCGATCTCCTTGTTTTCATCATTCATGATTTAAAGGAAATAATCTGGGATTTCGTCATTACGAATTTTCTAATTGTTCTCTCAGGTTTTCAAATTTTCTCCTAGCTCAGCGTTGTAGAAACTGCTTAGTTCAGACAGGCATCATGGAATTTGTTGCAAACTGGATGGCGAAGGTGAATTGGAGGTTAGACTTGTTTCAGGGGGTTTTGTCCAATCTGAAGCGTATCAACTTCTAATTCACATCATCCAGGTACTCCATGATTTTTTTAAGCCTTGTTGAAGATCAATTAAAGTTTGTGCTTATATTTCCTCTTCTAGGCGTTGTGAATTGGTGATCCACTCTACCAACCTGCTCCCTTTACTTTTTTTGTTACAAATTCTCAGCCAGTTGCAGTGTTTTCAGCTTATTTTACTAGCATTGAGCAAACCTTGTTGTCAAATCCACCATTCCTATCTCTCACTTGTATTTTGTTTTTTGTGCTATGGATTCTGCTATGAATCCCTTGTTTTGGCACTACAAACCTATACATCAACTCAGCATTGTTATCCTCTTACCACACAACCTGTACCAACTGATTACCTTTAAAATTTCCATTCTTATTTTCAGTCTAAAATCTATCTATGTTGGAAATTGTAAGAGCCTTGTTGTTAAAGTTGTGATGATTTTGCAAATGATGGTGAAGTGTTAACTTAAACCTTTTGCAGTTGCTTTCTCCTTTCATATCTATTTTCTTGAATGGTCTTATTCCATTTCCTAAGTATCAGCTACCCTTTCTGTTAAGCCTTAATATTGGCTCATTACCCCTTAATTGGGGCATATTATATTAGTAATGTTATTTTATTTATGTCAGCTTTAGGCCATTAGTTGTAATTATACCTCCTAGTCTCCTATATATACCAAGGAGACATTTTCATTTTGAATCATCTTGTACTTGAACATTTAAGTGGGGTAAAAGGAGGTTGCCCCCTCAAAGAGGCTTATTATCTGAAATTATCTCTTTTTCAAGGTGTTGAGTACTTTTTTCTGAGGTTTTTCTATGCTATATTGATATTTGGTTCTTAACATATGGTATCAGCGCTCAAGGTCTTGGGGTTTCGCTTCTACATCTGAGACACCTTGGAATTTTTTATATAATTTTTTTTTCTACAATTTTTTAGAAGGAATGGCTTGGAGGATATTTATTAGATGGATCATGGTACGTTGGGTTCAAATTCCAGCTCTTGAGGCCTTATACTTTTGGCAATACATCTTGTACAAGATAGGGTTATGGAATCATCCTGAACTGATTCATTGCGGAATTTTTGCTATAAAAATTTTTATATAACGTTTCATACCCTGAAATCCAAAGTCTATTCATAGAAATTAGTAAGGTATCTTTGGTAAAAAATTCAGCTTCTGGGTCATCTTAAATTTGTAGATACACCCTGTGTAAGATAGGGTATCTGACTAGTCCTATTGACTAGTCTCAAGAAGGTGTTCCAAGTAAAACAATCATAACTTTTTCCTAGAGTATCCAAATTGAGTGGGACTGGTTTCATTGTATCGTGGATAGTCTTTAGTATTTCTGGTATGAGTTTCAGAATTTTATATCAATTATTTTGTGTGGGGCATGCTATACAAGTGAGATCTTCTGGAAAGGCCAAAAATCGGCAAGTTGTGGGGAAGTTACCGTAAATTCCACTTGGCACATCCAATTTTGATCAGACCTATGGCATTGTAGAGAATAAATATCAGAGAACTACAAAAAAGAAATTTTCATACCCAGAAGGGTCGAAACTTGGGAGATACAACAGAAGAAAGATTGTCTAGCAGAGCCACCTCAAAATCAAGGTTCAAAAGTGATACTTGGCC
>JASDQU010282875.1:0-12304 GCA_032191745.1 Picea mariana
GGCCGTATCGTTCCTAGAGCCTTTCTGTCAAGAATCTCCCATTCTTTGTCCTTCATGGCCGTCGGCTTCTTTGCTACTCCGCTCAATGGTAGGAATAGATCCTTCTGATATAAATAATCTTCCATATGCATCTTCCATAACTGGTAGTTTTGGCCGTTAAATTTCTCAACCCTAAACTTTCCATCTTTCGACATTGATCCCACTCGAACCAGGAACCCTCTTTTCCTGCGAGTTACCTTACGCTCTGATACTAGTTGTTAGAAAAACAGGACCGCGGAGCAATAAATAAAACAAATGCGGAAATAAAACAAGAAGATACACAATACAAGAGAGACAGAGATTTACGTGGTTCACCCAATGTGGGCTACGTCCACTAGAGAAATTGCCAGGTCCTTTCTTTATTATTATCCAGCAAAATGAAGGGATACAACCTACAGCAAAACCCGTTGTAACTTCCTCTTCTTTCTCTCACAGTCTCCTCTCTCAGAATACAATACTTGCCAACCTACATAGCTGCAATACATTTCCCTCATAAAAGAGGGTTGCCTTCTAGGGAAAAAAAAACCCTAACATAATCTCTATCGTTAGATCTGTGACCTTATAATGAATGGTTCAGATTTACAATGAAATTACAATATACTTTTACAAGGCAATTTTTGCTTCAGGAGCTTCACCCCCGAACCCCCGCTGGGGGCCCGCTTTCCCACAGACCCCCCAGCCGGGGGGATAGCCCCCCCCGGACCCCGTAGAGGGGGTACCCCCCCTCTGCACTCCCCCGCGTGGAAGAGTGTACATACTTCTGGGGTGTAAATACTTCATGGGATATAAACACGGTTGAAAGTAAAAGACCTCTAAATCAAGAAGATAATCAGGCTCCACAACCAACACAATCCTCTCAATCACATCATCCAAATGAACTTCAGGTTCTAATGAAGTGGTTGGAACTTCATCATGAGGATGAGATGGTGCTTCAAAAGAAAAAAGAGATTCCATAGATTGACCCAAGATAGGGATCCCCACTTCAAGATGTGGAATCTCATCCTAAAAATCATGATATGTCTTTACACGAGTGAATTTCTCCAGTTGATCAAGTTGCCTCTCAACAGTGTCGTCGTTCTTGGAGGATTCAAGAAAGATTACATCTATGGAAAGGATGAATTTCTTTTTTTATCTCTTTGTAAAGATGATATCCCGTGGTCATATTTGAGTACCCCAAGAAGATGCACTTCCAACTCCTTACATCAAGCTTGCTTCTTTTCTCTTTGGGAATCAAGGCACAACAGGTGGAACCAAAGACCCTGATATGCCTCACCGAAGGAATGTGGACATACCATATTTCATAAGGAGTCTTGTTTTCAAGAGCATGAGATGGACACATGTTTTTCACATAAACTACACATAGAACAACATCAACCCAAAACATCAATTTTACATTCTTGAAAAACATCGTGGAATGAACCCTATTTAGGAGTGTCATGTTCATTATTTCAGCTACACCATCATGTTGAGGATTGTATGGAACTATGGTTTTATGCTTGATCCATGTTGGCGAATGTAGCTTTCAAATTCATTAGATGTATATTCTCTTCCAGAATCAGTGCGAAGCAAGCCAATATGAGATTGAGCTTCATTTTGAATCCATACATGAAAATTTAAAAAAAATTCAAAAGCTTGTGATTTTTCTTTCAGCAAATACACCCAACACATTTTGGTGTAGTCATCAATAAAAGACATGATATATTTATTTCCATCTGCAAAAGGAACAAGCATAGGGCCACAAAAATATGAATTAACCAGTTCAAGTTTTCTACATGCTCGAGAAGTAGAATCAAGAAATGGTTGTTTGCTATGCTTTCCAAGGATACAAGCATCAAATTGCTTCAATTTCCCAGGAATAACAGGCAAACCAAAAACACCATTCCTTTTCAATACACGAAGGTTGTCATAATTTATATGGCCAAATCTAGTATGCCACAAAAGACTAGATGGCATTATACCTTCATCATGATGAGAGAGGTATGCAACATTTGGTGCATAGGCAGATGTCCCTTTCAACTTCAACAGTCTTCCATCTTCCATTCCGATCATGACAACCATGTTGTCAAAATCCTTCCTTATTTCAACTTTACCACTTAATATATGAACATAGTGGCCTTGTTGTCGAATATGCACAAGTGACAACAAGTTCCTTTACAGCTCGGGAATATAGAACACATTATGCAGAAGAAAATATAGGATTACATGCAACTTAAACTTAATGGTTCCCATTCCCGAAGGTTTGAGACTCGATTTATCTGCAAAATACACCATGCCATCTACATTGTTATTTAAATCTTCGAAGAAGTCTCTTTGGAATGTCACGTGGGAGGTTGCATYTGTGTCAAGAAATCATGCACCTCTCCAAGAAGTATATGAAGTGTTAAACAAATCTYCAGTTACTCATGTATTGTAATGGGAAACAATATAATGAGCAGATTTAGGTGCTTTACCTTTCGTTGAATCTGAAGTTTTACCTTTGTCTTCGATCTGAATTTGTTTGTCTTCTTTAATCTTCTCCCATGAGACTCTACAATCATTTGTTTCATGTGAGCCATTCTTTTTGCAAAGGGTACATTAATGAAGATTGGATCTATCACCATGGTTGTGTCTCGCCCCTTGCCTTTGAAAGTCATTCTTCCACATCCTCTTTTGTTGCCTTCTCCTCTAGAAGAATCATGTGGTTGACTCTTCCATTTTTTTATCAAGGCACATAGTCTCACCGATGGAATGGGATGACTTCTTTCCAAAGGCTTTCTCACGTTCTGCAATTTTCTCCACCAACTTGTCAAATGGGATGGATTTCATTTGACCACTAGCTTGTAGAGATTCAAGGTAGTGAGAATATGTAGGGTATAGCGCCTTAATGAAGGTTGTGAGAGGGAGGTCTATATTCACCCTAGTGGCATCAATGTCATGCATTATGGCTTTGATTTCAGAAGTTAAATCCATAGGGTCATCATTCTTCAACTCTAGGTTAAAGAGCTTCACCATCAATCGTATTAGTTCCAGTTTTGAGTGAGTGTCATACAAGTCATTCAATCTCTCCAAAGCATTATAGGATTCATTAATGGAAGCAATATGACAAGTCACCTCTTCACTTATTGTCGTAGAAATCACAACATATGTTTTATGGTCTTTGTCCTTTCATATGGCACATTCTTTGTTTGATGTCAGAATGGTCGATCTACTACACTTCGACTTTGTTTTTGATTCGTCTTCTTCTTCATTAACAGTTGCTACTTCATAAATGCCATTCCACAAGTCCTTGAAGATCAATGTGCTTTTAATCTTGTTGTACCATTCTCGATAATTCTCTTTACCAGTCAACACCACACCAATGATGGAGATTAGAGAGTGCATCTTCAAACAACAACTACTCAAAGAGGTCTTCCACGGATGTTTGGAGCAAAATCTCTAGGCTTGTCAATTGAACAATATGTATATGTTGCAGTGGTCCACGCTCACAACACCTACACTTATGGGCTCGAAAACTCTCTTTCAGAAGAAGGAATATCCATTGCTTGGATTTTTTGGTCGAGAAAAGCTTTGTGTGAAAATACTATGATGCAAAAATATGGATAGACAACCCAATGGATAAAAGAGAAAGTCCAACATTGCAAAATCAATCGGAAGATGTTCCTCGAGTCCCAAGTCTCACGAGCTCAGCATCAAACCCTAGAAATAAGAAACCAAACCTTAGAAAATCATTAAGAAGCTCCACAAAAGGATATTATATGCTATGGAGATGGCCATGTTTAAAGGGCAGAAGTGCAAGAGAAAGTAGAATTGGTGAAATTGAAAAAAGGTATAATAGAAAGGTGATGCTTTAATAGTAGAATTGGTGAAATTGAAACAACAATTGTCTCTACTCAAGTGTTTCTCTTCTATCTATAACTATGTTATAAAATATGCAACTCCTTTATATATTTAAGATCTTTGTAATTCAATTGTACTTGTTTCAAAATAGGGCAGGAATAATAGTGAATCGACAAATCTAATAGTCGATCATAGAAAATACGAGCAGAAGTGTCCTCCACAAGTAAATAATAGTAGTATCTTTTGTAGGTTAGCCACCATGAAGTCGATGCAACCAGGGAGATCACACATATCTTAGAATAATGAGTTGAAAGTATTTATCCTCTGACTTCCGATCGACAATACTGATGACATGATAGACCTTAATTCTTAATAAAAAACAATGTTTATTTGTTGGTAAGAACACCTACAATTCGTTAAGGTTGATGATGGATTTGACATCGACACAAGAGGGTTGAACAACCACCACTCGGGTTGCTGTGCATGGAATTGGAGGAGTCACATCGAGTTCACCACTGCGCATGGAATTGGAGGAGTCACATCGAGTTCACCACTGCGCATGGAATTGGAGGAGTCACATCGAGTTCACCACTGCGCATGGACTCACAACACTCACTGCACGAACTTGTGTGGAGGACTCTCATTTGGAATAGCTAACCGAAGAGACTAGTTTCTTCTTGGGCAAAGGTGGCACTACAAAGATCTAGGGTTTCGAGTAGAGAGAGGAATTATGAGCGGGAACAACTTCACATAATTAAAACGTTAGAGATATGCATAGAGAATATACCATAGGGAAAACCGATGGGCCAGAGGGACAAACAGGAAGGCAGAGAGGTATGTAGGCTGACATAAAGCATTTATACACGCTAGGAGAAAGGAAATGTCAAGATAAATAATTCATGGAGTTAGCCTTTGCTCAAATACCACTGTTAGGACATGTATGTGCAAAATTGTAACTTCACACTTGATGCTTACATTAATGTGAAACAATTATTAATACAAATCAAATGAACTTTGGTCTCCCCTTAACGAGTACTCTTCCTTCACCTACAACTCCTCAAATTTACAACAATATATACACAAGTAACACAATCCCAAGTTCAGTTGGGAATGGACAGGGTATGGGGCAAGGCGACGATTGTTGAATGTTTTGAGGAATTTTTCACTAACTAGTTTCTTAAACCATTTTGTGTTGTTCCTATCTTGGTCTCTTGGGATATTGGTTGGCGAGAAATGCTAGTTTGTTCGAAGGTAAATATTGGCCAAATAGCAAGTTTGTACAACAGGTCTCGGCCTTATTTTCCTTATACCATGTGAAAACAAAAGTGTAGAGGGATTGACGTCTAGAATCTATTCCAATTGACTAAGCAAATCCTTGGAGCTACTTTGATGGAGCATGCCAAGGAAGGGATATGTATGTGGTATTGGGTTCTTGTTATTTCTTTTTTATTCTCACTATATTTCATGTTGTGGACTGTTGGGTGTTGGTACAAACAACCGAGATGAACTATTGGCTCTCTTTGAGCTATTACTCTATGCAAAAAATCACAATTTGAATTCCCTACAAGTGTTTGGGGATTCAAAAGTGGTCATTGATTTGATGAACAATGCTAAGGGGTTGGTAAATATGGAGTTGCAAAACATTGGAGTGTTATTAAAAATTGTTGTAGACACTTCTTTCCAGAGCATCTCATTTTGTCATATATTTAGGGAATTAAACTTGGAAGTCAATCAATTATCAAAGGAGGATTTGTCTAGGGCAGATAATATGATTTTCTTAAAGGAAGCCATTGATGGGAGGGAGGCTCCCTCCATGCTCTGTCATTTTTCTTCTTTTTGAGAATTTGGTCTTGGACTTGGGATGATTGCTAGCGGGAAAATCTCCCTATAACTATACTATGGTTTAAAGTATAGACATAGCAAATGACTCCCTAAAAGTCAAACTAATTTTTACACTACCCCAAACATACCTAAATAGATGAACAAAAAACAATGAAAGAGTAGATCAAAAACTGTACCTTGTATCCAACATTTGGTGTTGATCTCCTCAAGCTCTGTAGCTCCCAATGCTGCAAGTCTCCTCCCAAAGCTGACCTGCATCCACAACTAGGCAAACAAGGCTGCAAGCATGCTATTTCTATTCATAAATTAGGGTTAGATATAACTTGTTATGTATAAATCAAAGAAAAAACATAAAAAACCATCATTTGGGACAGGGAAAAGAGATTATTTTATTCATTAATAAAAAATTGAAGCTTACAACCTTTGCAGGTCGACGCTCCGCGAACCTGGTTTGGGCTCCTCTTGACAATGCTCCAAGTGCACCTCCAATAAGCCTCTTCTCACAATTTACTAATCACCTCAAAGGGAAGGGAATGGATTGTATGGAAGAAAAGGGGCTAGAAAGGGAAAGTTGAGGCAATAACTCACAAAAGGTTGCAAATGCTTGAGCAAAGAAGGAAAGGGAATTTGGGCAGAGTTTCACCATTCTAATGCTTGAGTGTGGAATGAGACCCCAAGACCTCCTTTTATATGACAAAAGGATGATTATTCAGTCGGGAGACGGGCTATAGCAGGTGAATTGGTTGGGAAACCTCCAATAACCTGTAAATTCCACTGAATTCCTTAAAACTTTTTAATTTTTGCAACTTTTGGAGGTATACTCGGTAGTGTGCAACAAGCATATGTACGTGGGTTGTCTAGCATGTAGCAAGCATATGTACGCGGGCAATAGTGAAGCAGGATGCGTACATGCTCTAAAAAATGGTTTTTTAAATAGAGTTCCTCAATAGCGATTTGGTAAATTATGCAAGTAGGAAGGCCAATGCCATGTATGCATGGGCAGGGCATTTTAGGGATACAACAGTAGGTTCAAGGATCTTCCGAAGATGAGAAGTCAGGCCACCAGTGAAGAAATGAGAAGTAGTTACCCTGACCTCCACGTAACAACCCTTATCGGTGCAAGTAACCCTCGCGTTCGTGGGTTCACCCTCCAAGGGTACTCAAAGTGTGATACGACATTTTCCCCAGGTACCTTGGGAATCCCCCACACTCACCTCTGTAGATACCTAGGAAAGAACACTAAGGTTACCAACTCACAGTCAACCTCCGAGCAGGTACAATCGAAAGTTAGGACTGAACGTATGGGCAGGATATCAAAGTTTGAAATATTTCTAGAGCACTGAAGACAAGTGGACTGGTAAAACTTCTGAGGACCTCAAACAAATTCGAGAATCACGAAGCACCTAGACCAAATGAAACCAGTGACACTTCAAGAAAAAACCCCAATATACGATATGTCCGCTACGATTGGTCAAGCATTGGAGGGGTGATCCACTGCTCTTCTGCACGTGACCTCATGTTTAGCCCCTATGTTAGATGGGGTTCCCGACTATGCTTATATGAAAATTGGATTGTTAACTCTTTAGTGTTCTACACTCTGTTTAGTAGTCTTGGACGATTTACTCACTTTTCCTAGTCCAAAGACCCTAATCTTGTGCTACTGTTGGTGTGCTAAAAACACAAAATGTCTAGTGGATTTTATTAGCACGTGGTTGATTTTAATGGATTTTTACTCATAAGGTTTAGGGAGATGAAACTTATGATGTGTAAGACTCGACTCTAGCAGAATGCAAAAGAATGAGATGCAATCATTTCTTTTTGATGAATTCTATGTATGGGAAGGAGAGGAATTCTATTCTTCTTAACACAATTGAGTACTCAAAACTATGCAAATTTTCAATTTCTAGGAGCAAGATGATGCCAAACTACCGAGAAAATGTTTCTGAATTCCAAATGCACATACAAAACTAACTCTTTTCAAACATGTACCAAAACAAATTTCCTAAAGAATGCAAAAAAAAATTTGTTCGATTATATATGCAATGAGATATGAAAACTTTTATGCTTCTTAAATTTCAAGTGAAATGAAAGAGATCAATGTTTGACACAAAGAAACGCGAGGCAAAAAAGAAACCAAACAAAGTGCACTAAAAAACTGATGAGAATTGAAAGAAATCAAGCATAAGAATTGACTTCACAACTTGTTCAATTAGGAACTCAAAAGATGTAAAGGAGAAAGAAGACAAACACTCTTGAAAATCCTAAAAAACGAGCAACAAGAATCAGTATTCAAGGCTGGGTTGCGGTAAACAAGAGAGTCCTAATCATTAAAAAAGCGAGATGTTTCAACGAAGACAAAAAGGGCTCAATACCAAACAACCTTTGCAAACTCTAGTTGATGAAAACTTCTAAACAATCAAGCAATCTGAAAACTTTGTGAGATGAAGATCAAACAATTGAAAGGTAGGATGAACCAAGGGATCTTGTTAACCTAAGGGGACATACAATTTCAAAACTAGGAGAAGTTTGCAAACTCAAAGAAGGAAATGAAATGAGTGATGAATGTCAATTTCTCAATTAAAATAAAGTCAAAGACAAATTTAAAGACTCTGGGCTAAAATCCTCATAACAGCAGATTGAGCAAAATAAAGCAGAACCTCATGGATCCAACTAAAAAGAGAGACTGACGCCCCTGTTACCAAAGGAATCGAGCGCTATGATGCTCCCTAAGAGACCAAGGGGGAGTTCCAGTCAGGCCAATGGCACTCTGGTAGCCACTGCAAGGGAGTGTTGGTCCTAAAAATGTTTTAAAATGGCTTCCAAAAGCTAAAACTCAGCAAAGACTCAATCAATGACTTTGTAAACTATTCTATAAAGAATAGGGAAGGGGAGATAACTCATAATCAAGCATCAAATAAACAATATCTAATCACAAGCAAGGATTCAAGACAAACCAAATGAAATATTATTCAAATTCCATCCCCAGTGGAGTCGCCATTTTTATATTATGAGAAATCTTACCTTGCGGATAGGTTAAGCTCCCCTTTGGACCAAGACCCCGTCTTTGGTCCAAAGACAAAAGTAAACAAATGGTTGCTACTTTCCTTATACATCTAGTTCATTAACCTAAAGATAAAAGGAGGGAGACTTACATGTTTCCCAAAGTTTATCCTCGTTGCTCCGTCCTTTTTCCTCGTTGCTCCAATTCCTTCAACGATCAAAGAGACCTACAAAACAATGGAAAACCTTCCTACTTCTACTAGATTTCGTTATATAAAAACTAGATCTATCTATACCCAATTTGACTTAAGCAAAGACATTACAATGAACAATCATAATGAAAGGAATAGGCCAAGTTGATATTAAATGGAAAGCCAAAATAAGGCACTTACAAATCACGTTGATGTCGTAGCAATCTTCTTCAAGCTCCCCTCTTCCAGCCCTTGCATGAAAGTCTTGAGATTAAAATGTTGACGCTTCAATGGATTCTTTCCCCTAGGATCAAAGGTTTGACACTTGAAATATTCCCCCCTCTCACCTTGGAATGCCCTCATTATATAGTATTTGGAGGCTTAACCACCATGGAGAATATCACTCACTAGATCCACTAAATTGGGATCTCCAAGATTTTTAGGGAGAAAATATCTCTCAAGGATTTTAGGGAGAAAATATCTCTCAAGGATTTTAAGGAGGAAATGTCTCTCAAGATCCACCAAATTAGGATTTTGGTTTGAGAAAATCTCTCAACCATCCATGAGACTCTCAACTTCTCCTTAAGATTAGGAAACTAAATGTGAGGTGGATTCTCACCCTAAATTAATTTCTTTTTTATGAATAATAATGAATAATTCATGCGCACATAGTATTTCAACCTTCATATGATAAATTTCTCTCCTAACATGTCTATGGATTATGAAAAACACTCCCTCACTAAAGTGTGACAAATTTACACTTAGTAGTGTTACAATTTGGTGGGTAACAATGGGGCCTGCATAATCTTAATTGGGAGAAATCTTGAAAGACTAGCCATGACCGCAACCTCGATCATGGAAACAATTATATGTGTTAGACAAATAAGATGAAGAAATCCCTATGAATCTTTCGTACCCGACTTATCCCCATTATCCCCCTAACTCATGAGAAAATTCATGAATGGAATGAATCCCGTATAGAGATTTCAGGTGGCAGGGAAAACTGAGGAATGTGCTAACAATGTCGTTAAAAATGAAATAGATGGCTCTTGTTGGCTCTCTCCCTCCCTCGAGTTCTCTCCCTCTCACCCTCCATGCATAGGAACCTACCTCCACTTCGGCTCTATACCCTTATATATAACTATAAAACACATATTAAATACAAATATGAGTTTAAATTACATTACAAACAAATAACAAATAACAAATAAACAAAAAGTAAAACAAATAAAAAATATACATTTCAAACATAAAAAAACACCATGGCGCCAAACCCCGAGCAAATAAACCATCTCCCACACCAGTTGACGACTGCATTGTTTGACTCCGCCTGCCAGTGAGGAGAGTGTGCAAAGGAGCAACCCACTGAATTTTGCATTGGATCGACCCCACCTACCAATATGGATGTGGAGAGGAGAAACCCACTGACATTTTCATTGGATCGACACCTTCCAGTAATGATAGTGCACTGAGGAGTAGACTAGAACAAGGAGAGACCGACCCCACCTATGTGTTAGAGGGATCAACCTGACAATGTCGTTGGTATGTAGCCTCATTGCCAATATAGATAAAGAATGTATATCCTGTAGCTGTTTGTTACATATTAAATGGTTCACAACGGTTATGTTTGAGTTCCATTCACTCCAAGTTTACCCTATCATTCACTCGTTAGTTTTGGCTGGATACTCTGTATACTACATCACTTTTCCATATTTTTGTAGGTACAACATAGAACAAATAGGATTTGAAATGAAAATTTAAGAGACATGATTAGACCATTGATATAGATCCAAGATCAATGGTCTCAACTTATTTTGTTCAATGAAAGTGCACATTGGATAACAAGGGGTCAGAGGCCTAAATTTGGAACCATTGTATTAATAGGTGATAATGTGTCATTAACTTAGTCACTTCAGTACACAAGGGTGGTATTATGAAACCACTTTAGCTCGCCCTTCAAATGCACGAATTGATGATAGGTGCCACAGTGATGTAAGCCAAATAAATAATGCACCATGTCGATGTAATCCAAAGAAATTTTAAAAAAAATTTAAAACAATTACCCCTGAAGAAAATGAGGTAAACGCATACGGTAAACACTGTTACGAGTATAATCGAATCCAGTAAAAGTAGTCAAATTCTCCTTCGATAAAGAAGTTCAGGTAGTGTTCTCATTTCCTTATTTCAAATGTGTTCAAATTGTTTAAAATAAGGATAGATGGAGAAAGGTAGTCAACCTTTTCCCCTTAAAGTAATCAAATGGCCACTAAATCGAACCATAGCCAAATCTGACCATCCAAGAAAACGATTGTATCTGATGACCACTTGGAGGATAGRGAAAGGGATGTTTTCAACCTTGCAYTGTCTTTCCYTGACCTTCACCAATTAATTCAAAGAGCCCAGGATGACACTAACAATGGTCGAAACTACTTAAACTTATGGAAACCGAACATGGCTGGATCAATTCTTCCACAAACTTATCACTTTCCAGAATTAGTCAATTAGTGTGTTGTCAATTACCACGTGGATGGGAAACAAATMATTTTTGTACATGATTCTAGGATAATCTGTGAAATAAGTAAAGAATCCATTTTCCAAATGCTTCAAATTCCAAACCATGTTGTATATGAAATCCTGGATGATGATGAGATTGACTCTAAGTATGCATAATTATCACAGTTTGAAAGAGACAAGTTGTTGAGAAATATATTAGCCCTAGATGCCCCATTACCAACTGGTCCACCTCCTTTCAAATCCACCATCTTCTCTAAAATAACCATGCGGGCTATTGCCATGATTTGTTAGGTTTTATGCTATTAACATGATAGATCAATGGATGAGACCATTTTAGGGCTACTTTATGTATTATGTCCACGAGAGTCAAACATCCTCACAAAATTTGATTATTATCAGTTCCTACAGGAAATCATAAACTTCCAATTGTCAAATTTCCACATCACTAAGTGTTTTAGGTACCAGGCCTACTTGGTGCACCTCATATTATTCAGTAATTCTTCCTTTTTTGAGAGCTATGGGATAAAAAAAATAGATGATTCAGGTAAAACCAATCCAGTAATTGAGTGGATCGAGGAGGTGAGGAAACGAGACCAAAATAAAGGTTTCAACCTTTATGTAAACAAGTTCATGAGTGCATTCTACATTATGCTCCATGGTACTCAACCTCCTAGGATGTTTTGTGAGTTTAAAAAGATATTGCAACTGCACAAGGATACAATATTAGGATATTGGTACCTGGTTGAGGATAACAACATCATTAGTGTATATGGTTTTGAATAGGAGCCATACAACTTGCCAATTCTCCTAACTCCAAGAATATTTGTTTTGGAATACATCAAACAAAGGCTCATTTCAGATCAATTTCATTTTTCCTAGCATAAGCAAGCCATCACTTTCAA
>JASDQU010282877.1:14700-26199 GCA_032191745.1 Picea mariana
TTTCCGTGTCTGGTGAAGTCGAGATCTGGTCCCTGTCCCGTGCTCACCTATCTGCTCCTAGATTTTTCTCCAATTCTTTTTCCTAGTTCTGGACCATACCTACATGTCTTTTTATAATGTTCTTATAGAAGAAAAGGATACTGAGATGGTGCTACCAAGAGTGGTGTTCCATGGATTACAAATTGCAATATTCAGTTTCTATGTTGTTTGGCATGCAACATTGCTAGCATAATGAATGTGTTGTCAAATGCATAAAACCATTTACATTTGGACAAAACCATTATCATTCTAGAATACTTCAGTGTTGACATAATACAAAATAGTGGCATAACAAATGATTGGACAACTACATGTTTAACTACAATGTCGGCTATTTTTTTGTTAAGATAAAACATGTGCAAAACACACTTATTAACCATATATGGTGAAATGTGCCCATATCACAATACAACCTCTTTATCCTATACACAGACTGGTGTGACCACGATACAATTTGTCTTGTACTTGAAATATGAGATGTACACCAAAGATACTACAAAATTATATTTCCATGTCTCAAAGCATATCTGCATACTTTGCCGCAGAAAACCAAAATCATTTAGCTATGGCCATGCAATTTCTTAATATTTTGTGGCTTGTAATATATTTTTGGTAGGAACAACTTTATATAATTACAAACATGGATGGATAAAAGCAAAGGTTCATGTTTCTAACTATCTTTTATTCTATTCGTTGATTCTCATTTAGTGAATCTACATATTACTTGTTCTCCTCTACATACCAGCTTCCATTCATGTTCATTGTATTTTGTGCGTTTCCACATTCAAACAAACATAATAGCTGGAGAAAACAAAGGAGTCTTTACCGCAACGGTGGAAGAGGAGATACAAAGGTACATGTTTGTACTGTTATTTCATATTCCATTGTTTTGTATTTCATTTATTGTCTGTATATGTGTTCACATAATTTATTGTATGTAGATATTGCGTACCTTCCTACATAATAACTTATCTTCATGTCCTTTGTATTTTCTGTGCCGCTACATTGAAAAAATTCGAACTCTATTTATTTTTTTTACATGTCTTCCTGCATACTAACTTCCTTCATGTACATTGTATTTTTTCTGCATTTCTACATTTAAACAAACAGAGTGGCTGGAGAGGACGATGGAATATTTTCCGTGAATGTAGAGGAGGAGTTACATAGGTGCATTCCTATACTCTTATTTCATATTCCAGTGTTTAGTATTTCATTTATTATCCGTGTATTTGTTCTACTTGTTCTACTGCTTTGCACCTATTTTACTGTATGTAGATACTACATATCTTTCTACATAGTAACTTATTCTCATGTGAATTGTATTCTCTTTGCTGCTACATTTAAATAAATAGAACCGTATTTCTTTCTTTTACATGTCTTTCTGCATACTAACTTACCTTCATGTCCACTGTATGTTCGATGTTGCTACATTGAAAGAAACATATTGGTTGGAAATGAAGATGAATTATTATATGCCATAGTAGAGGGGGCTGTGGTACAATCTTCAAAAAGGTATACCATCTGTGCTAGTAAATAAAACATACAAAATGGGTGGGTGCATATAATATTGGTCTAGAAAATGATGATTTGGAAACAATGGGCCTTTTTTGAGACTTCCCGCTTCCAAACATTGCCCTCCCCATTTCTAATTTTTCCACTTTCTATTATCCCTTTTTGCCCCCCCCTCTTCTATACTTAACTTTTCTCATCTACTTTGTCTTTTTGGTTGCTTTTCTTAGTCATTTTTTTGAAAATTTCTAGGTGCATGGGTTGGCGGACTCACAGGTTCACATTTATACTCATGCTTCTACCTCATTCCATACTTAGCCACTTTTTTGATCACAGGTTCCTGGACTGGCGGGTTCAAGATTGCGCCTCTGGCTTCAGAGGTTCCACGATATATAGATTGGTCGTCGTACCCCCCCATCATGCCCTATTTACTGTTACACATTTTTGTAGTCAAAAAATCCGAGGCATACAATTTGACCGTCGGGTCCCCATGTTTCCTGAGTATCCCTTGACACCCTATTTCGTATTCCATCTCCTTCGACCCTGTATGTGACATTTAGAACAATTATGGACAATATACAATGCATATGCTTATTTAGTCCTTATGATGTTCATCTACACATGATTGCATTAGAAATAGTTGGACTAGTGACATGTCCATGAGCAGTCAATCATCGCAAACATCAATAGACTGACAAGGCCAAGGGTAAAGATGCATACTTTCTGTTCCTCATATGTTTACCAAAAAAATATCCTCAACTATTTATTCATCTATGCCATGGTGAATATGCTGATATCATCTGCAACACATACTTTGCAGTTCACAAGAAGTATCAACAAGCGCAAGTGAGACACCGAACATAGCGCAAGTTCCACAGACTAAGAGGTTTGGTTGCAAAACTCTAGCTCCATACTTCATCCAAGTTGTGTGTCTACTTGTACATTTATGCCAGGAAAAAAGAAAACAAAAAAATAATGCAGACTACCATTCACATTACTTTTCTTGTTCAAAAAATGTCACCAGGTCTAAACTTGTAACACCCAAAATACTATTAATAGAGGGCTTGAACAACCGTTGAACTGGACAAGTGTTCGTCAAGGACATAATGGTCTTCTATAGCACTTACTTGGACAAGGAAAACAAAACTAGATCCATTATGCATGCTGACATGACAGACAATGGGGCCCTGATGACAGTCACACCGACTATTCCCACACAACTTGTCCAGAAACATGCAAAAAAGATATTGTCGAGTAATGAGATATCCATTACAAATTTTAATATATTTCCTAATATAGTATATGACCTTGGTGATTGTGATCGAGTTATATCGCTCAACGAAACAAGTATTGTGGAAAAAATTCTCTCTAATTGTTCAGAATATCGTTTCATCCTGGACACAACTATCAACCAACTTGCACAAAGAAACGACACTTACCCAATCAAAACCATTGGTGCATATGTCACACTCGCGAGAAAACTTGGCTCACAACACATTCTCCATATAAAATATGGAGAGTTAGACAACGACAAGGAAATGGTACCATTCTCAATTTCTAGTTTTGTCCTTTACTTTCACATGTCCATGTATCTCGGTTATGTTACACAACTATTGCACTGTTCCATGTTGCAGTTGCAGTTGCAATTGTTCGACACCTACTCAAATTTGTTTTCCTCAATGGAACAACAATTGCATACAGGAAAATTTCCACTTATGCTCTTCAAAAATATAACAAATAAAAGAGATGTTAAAGAAAGGATCTTTCACACAACCCAAGCAACATTTGTAACAGAATTGCGAACATACATAGTACAGGATCTCAAGAAACTAACTAGCTCTACAACTGATGTGTGTATACATCTACAATTTCATCCTCACTTTTCTCATACAAATTGCCTTCACCAATTTTCTGCAGTTTTTCTTTTGTTTTTGTTGTGCAGTTGTATATTATATTGTTCAATATATTAACTACTATGCTCACGTGCCCAGGTTGAGGGTGTTTTGGTTGCAGCGAATGCATACTCGACCCCCTTCGAGCCTGTATGTGCCAAATGAAACTCTCCTTCTTCTGCTTCTACTTTCATAAGCGATGATACAATTGATTGTCTGTGATGCAGTAAAAAATTTCCTTACATATATAGACATTTCCTCAATGCTGCCATCCAAACTATGGGCAACACACTCGTACATTGTACAATTATACAACCTCTGTTACAATATGTGCTTCCTGGGTTAGCAAAATTGTCATATGAAGCATACCTACAAAAAAAGGCAAACAGTGTCTACATGTTGCGTGACTTTCGGATACATAGAAAGTTTACCTTAAATGAGGACAACGTAATATTGCATATTGGCTAAAAAAAAAAAAATCATATCAAGCTTTAGAAGGAAACAAAAAAATCTCATGTGTGTCTATAATTTTTCTTCAACACCTAGATGAATGTTCTTCGGAGTTTACATCTATGGCTATAAAATTTTATTTCCAGAGATTTTGTCTCTTTTTGTGGACTTGAAACAACAAGGAGAATCTAACTACAAATGAAATCACTGTTGTTATTTTCATGTTTTTTTTCATCTCCCAGTAATAATTTTGCATATTTGTTGGGGTGTCCAAATGAAAAAAAAAAATGGTGGCTAGATGTGGATTTGTTGGAGGAGTCTACACCTTTTTGGGTGCCCAAATTGGAAAAATGTTTTCCAACTATATAGCCATGGCAAGACTTTTGCATTTTTTTGGGTACGCAAATAAAAAAGAAGATGATCTCCAACTATACATTTATGGTATGGTATCTTCATTTTCTCGATGCCCTAATTGAAAAAAAAGGGCTCAGCATGGATTGAAACATGAGCTTGAGATCTTCAGAACTTGCTATAGAGATTGGGGAGTTTGGACATTGGAATTCGTATAGGAAGTTGCAGTTATTGGTGATGTACAAGTGCATAAGATTGTTCATTCAATAAATGGAAAGCATGAGGAAAAACCCCATACAAATTATCCAACTGTAAATAACTCAGGCCCATCCTTTGAACCATCGAAATAGATTGCTTCTCTAGGCAGAACCATCAGGCATTTCCAATAATATTGGAAATTTGGCATTGTTAAAACTGGTAGTGATAGAACATGGCACTATAAAAAGAAAATGTCCATAGTGATCTTGCTTCATGGTAAAATAGTAATCGAAAAGTTTCTTGTTCCCCATTTTGGGGTTTGGTTATAGCTAGGGTACAATGGCGAAGCTTCGCTAGTTTTGTGTTGTCTTGAGTTTGGAAGACTTTTGTTCATATCCCATGGCCACGGTTATTTTCTCATGGGAACATATACCAGATGTAAGAGAAAACCAATGCCACGTGTGTTTTTTTTTATATATCAAATTGCTTGATGAAAAGGTTGATGCGTATTTCTCTATGGAACCTTGTGGGATAACACTTGTTGCCTTTTGTGTTCATGCGTTGCCTTATGCCTCGACTTTCAATACATTTGGTGTTTACTTGGTTCTTGGTTGTATGATTCGTTCTGGAAAATTAATGGTACATTCAGAATCTTAGTAGTTTTTCTATGATCTTAAAGAATATACATGACATGCTTTTCCTTTTAATATAAGCTCTCTGACGCAAATGTAGTATGTTGCTCATTTTAGCACTTTTCCTTGATCAATGAAGTTAGGAAAATTCATCTCCAAGAATATTTTGAAATAAAAGGATATATACTATGTAAAGTCCAATGGAACTATCGTATCAAGAAAAGCACATTAAAATTCAAATTCGTCATTGTTATACTTGCAGTGAAGTTGACAGTACAATAACTTTACTTAAACATCCCAAAATTGATTTTCTTGTGGATTTTTGATGCTTCTCTTATACAAACACATCCTGGAAACTATACGCATGGCTTGCTTTATCCATTCCTTGATTGAAGAACCTGTTCACATGTTTAATGCACTTCATAGTTAATGTTAAGACCATCAATGGGGATTTCTTACACCAATTCCCGCTTCTGAAAATTTCCATCCCCTTTCTTTTTCCCTCTCCTTTCCCTTTCTGGTTACTTGGTTGTTTTTCAGAAAATGTCTAAGTGTGTGGGTTGGAGGATTCACGCCTTCATATTTCCACTGATACTTTTATATCACGAGTTTGACCGATTGCTTCCCCATTTCATATTCAACAAACATTTTGAATCATGGGTTCTCGGATAGGCAGGTTCAACATTGCGTTTCCATTGTTCCTCTGCCTGCAAACAACACCCGGACTTCTCTGATCTACAAATTAGCAACCAGATTCCCATTTCTTTTTCTCATTTTCTTTCCCTCTCTGGTTACTTGGTCATTTTTCGGAATGTGTCGTTTTTTTGAATGTCTCATGCTTTTATATACAACACCCGAAGTTATGCAATATACAAATTAACCGTCTAAATCCATCATTGTCTCCTATTCCGTGTTACACATTTTGCAATCAAAAGTTGGGATAGATACAATTTTACCATCGAGCCCTCACGTCTCCTGAGTAGAACTTGTGGCCCTGTTTTCAAGCTCGTAAATATTCCCTGTTCCGAGTATGTCTCATGCTTTTATATCACGAGTCAGACCAACCGCTTACCCATTGCATACTTGGTCACTATTACCATCGTCGGTTCCTAGCCAGGCTTGCTCAACATTTCACTTCCATTGTTCCACTACCTACAAACAACACCCGAAATTCCACGATATACAAATTGACTGCCAAAATCAGTCATTGTGCCCTGTTCCATGTTACACATTCTACAGTCAAAGGAGTAGAGACATACAATTTGACCATCGACCCCTCACGTCTCCTGAGTATATCTTGTGACCCTATTTTGAAGCCCACCCATCCGCTTTCCATACTTGGCCATTTATTGGAATCTCTTTTGCGGGTTGGCGGGTGGACGAAATGTACAATGCTTAATTGCTCTTCGTCATCCCCTCCACCTTCGCACTTCTTTCTAGATATGCAATTATTAATCTTTAATGCTAATACCTCATTGTGCAGGAACCGTTAAGATTGTCATTAATGTCCGAAAGGCCGGAGAAGATTTATTATTAGTACGAATTAAACCAAGATTTGCGGAGAAGAGTTTTATCCTTTCCAAGTATTCATTTCAATCATGATGCAATCTCTTTCATGCGTCGTTCGGTTGGCACCTTTACGAAATCTCTAATCCTTAATCGCTCTTCGCCATCACTGCCACCTTCGCACTTTTTTATAAATATGCAATTAGTAAGCTTTAATGGTAACAAATCATTACGCATGAACCGTGGAGATTGTCATTGATCAACAAAAGGCTTGAGGAGATATTCCATTTATCCACATTAAAACAATATTTTCGGAGGGTTATATTATCCCTTCCGAATTTTCATTTCAAACATAATCTGGAGAAAACATAAATTCTTGTTAACTTATGGCAGCAGTTCCACAACAGTTCTGTCCAGATACAGTAAACACCTTTGGGCATGATTACCAGAGGTTCCAGTATTCCAGGGCATATTCTTACTACTCATATCCCTCCACCCAAGAGGAAAAAAGGAGATGGTCCCTTGATGCACTGAGAGATATATTTCAAGCCAAAGAATTCCAAGGAAACCCTGCCTGCTCAGACAACCTGCTCGCCTGCATTGATGGCTGGTGTAGAGGTTGATGCGATCGATTTTGATTGGGGAGAATATGATCTGATGGACGATGATACAACAATGGATGATGGCAATGAAAACACTGTTCCCACTCCTGTGCCCAAATTTAAATCAACTATAACAGGGGGCACTTCTCAGCTCGACGATGGTGGCCCTGATAAGACCAAAATAAGGGGTTTCAAAAAAGAAACCAATGCTGAGCATAATAGCCACTTTGCAACTCGAAAGTAGGAATTCCATAGGTCCAAATTAGTCCGTTCTGGGTGGAAGTCTTTCACTGTAAGGAAATGGTCTATTGATGCTCCTACAAATATATTTCAAGCCAAAAAATTATTCAATTGCGGGACCACTCTCCTGTTCTCTGGATATACAATTAACATCTTAGGGGATGAGGACCATAACTCCCATTGGTGCAAGGAATATTCCTACTACTCATCTCCTTCTGCCCATAATGGACTAATTTGGGCCTCTAGAATTGCTCGTGCAACCTGTGTCCTTGAAGTCTTCGACTGTGAGGATGTAGTTTCTTGGTGTGTCCTAACTTTCAGTTTCAGGCTCTTCCATTTGCCCTGCAATGTTTTTCATCTTCTTCCTCATGGGAATCTTGTGAGAACTATCAATTTTACTACTAAGATGGGTTCTTATTTCCTCCTACATTTGAAAAATTCTGCGTTGCTTTCTGGCTGGGGTGCAACGTTGGAGCGATGCCAACGTCAAGAGTAGTAGTGTTGTTCATTTGATTCAATCCAAGGATTTATTCCACTATGGAACCACTCTCCTGTTTCTTTGTGGCCTTAGGTCTTCCACAAGATATTGATATTGGGGCAGTGAACATTGACCTCTCAAGGAGAAGAATGCAAGGATTTCCTAAAAAAAAAGCATGGTAATCAATTTTGTATGCATGTTGAAGAGCATCTCGATGGCTCTTGCATGTTGCAGGTCTTGTGCCTATGTTTATGGAAAATATGTTCAATGTTTTGGTGCAAATAACTCGGTCCAATTTCTATGGATAGATATACATTGCCCAATATTCTTTTTTTTTTAATGGATTTAAAATTAAATTTTTTTCCTTGGAGTCTTGGTTGCTACTTCTTTGCTGAATTTAACACCTCTTCTCATTGGCCAATTTTGATAGTCTCGTAGTTCTTCAATATTGTATTGGCTCAAGTAATTTGATCTAATATGGAGCATTTAACAATTATATGACAATGCATTGTGTTGATCTCATCAGGATTTTATGGAAAGAAAAATGAATTTCAGACAGTTTCAAACCAACATTCAATTCTATTTGTAATGAAGATAGAACATAACAAGACCAAATCACAATCCGATAGTCCGAGCCCCGCCATAGAAATTTCGTTTTCATCTCATCCTTGCTAAGCAAACGATTTCTTATTTCCCTTTCGCTTCCTTGATTCCTTTAGTCTGAAAGGGAACATTTTATTAGTTGTCCATCCCTTGGCCTCTATTTGAGCATTTTTACTTTATTAATGAAATTACCAAATTTCTTGTTCACGGATAAAAAAAAAAACTGATATATGGTGGCGGCAGTCAAATGGGACTATGAAATCAACTACAATATTAAAATTCAAGATCGTCATTGTTGTTTCTAGACATGCAATTATTAAGCTTTAATCCTAACAACCCATCATGCAATAAGTTTAATACTTAAGATAATATGTTAAATTCATGGAAGAATGTATCAAGAACAAAATTACTCCCACAAGTTGCAATAAAAACTAATCTTCAACAAAGCATTTGCTCACACCCTTTTTAATGGTACAAGCACAATAGAAAACGAATAAGCAGATAAAATATTGGACTATAAAATGATGGTTTTGCAAAAATGGGGATTATTTGAAACCAATTCCCGCTTACGAAAATTTCCCTCCGCCTTTCTATTTTCCCACTCTTTTATCCCCTATAGTTTCTTTTTCTGGTTACTTAGTATTTTTTTTTTCTGAAAATGTCTTGCTGCACGGGTTGGCAGATTCACGCATTCACATTTTCATTCATGCTTTTATATCGTGATTACGACCGAGTGCTTCCCCTTTCTCTAAATTGCACTTCCGTTGTTATGTGAGCTGCAAATAACACTCCGGCTTCTGCGATATGAAAATTTACTTCTGGACTCCCACATCATCCCCTCTTCCGTGTTACACATTTTGCATTAAAAGTTTCGATACATACAATTTGACCGTCAGGGCCTTACGTCTCCTCGGGAACCCTTGTCACCCTATTTTAAATCTCGTTCGACCGTTTTCCACACTTGGCCATTTCTTGATATCTCTTTTGCAGATCGTCGGGTTGGTGGGTTCAGGAAAATATCCAATTTGTATTCTTTGTTTCCTATTCCTGCCACCTTCAAACTTGTTTCCAAGTATATGCAATAAGTATACAAATTATCCAGAAACATATAAAAAATATCTTTCCAGGAAATCGAATATCTATTACAGATTTGAATATATTGGCCTTTCTTTTCCCTGTTCTATACTTATCCAAATTCCCGTTTCTTTTTCCCCTCTAATTTCTCTTTCTGGTTACATAGTCATTTTTCCAAAAATGTCTCAATGCATGCATTGGCGGACTCACAGGTTCACATTTGCACTCGTGCTTTTATATCGCGACTCCAACCGACCGTTACCCATTCCATGCCTAGACACTTTTTAGATCATAGATTCCTGAGTAGGCATGCTCTATATTGCACTTCCATTGTTCCATGACCTGCAAACAACACCCGGACCTCCGCGATATACAAATTTACTGCCAGACTCCCAAATCATACCCTCTTCCATGATACACAATTTTCACTCAAAAGTTTCGAGACCTGCAATTTGACCTTTAGGTCCTCACATCTCCTGGGGAACTATTGCCACCCCATTTTGAAGCCCGTGCGTCTGCTTTCCATATTTCGCCATTTCTTGGAATCTCTTTTGCGCCTCCAATTCCATACTTACTCGACTTTTTCGCTTGCAGGTTCCCGAAAAGGAAGACTGCACTTCCAGTGTTCCTTGACTTGCAAACATCCCCCCGGCTTCCGCGATATACAAATTGACTTCTGGATTCCTACATCAGCCCCTCTTCCATGTTACACACTTTGCACTCAAAAGTTTCGATACATACAATTTGACCGTCGGGGCCTCACGTCTCCTGAGGAACCCTTGTCACCCTATTTTGAAGCTCGTCCGACCGCTTTCCGCACTTGGCCATTTCTTGCAATCTCTTTCGCGGATCGTCGGGTTGGCGGCTTTAGACAATTTCCAATTCCTAGTCGATGTTTTCTGTGCCCACCACCTTCACACTTATTTCTAATTATATGCAATAAGTATATAACTTCTCCAAAAACATGCATAAAAGATCTTTCCAGGAAATGGGATATCTATTACAGATGTGAATATATTAGCCCTTCTTTTCCCTCTTCTATACTTAACCAAATTCCCGTTTCTCTTTCCCCTGTACTTTATCTTTCTCGTTACTTAGTCATTTTCTCGAAAATGTCTAGCTGTGTGGGTTATCGGACTCACGAGTTCACATTTTCACTTGTGCTTTTATATCACGACTTTGACAGACCGTTTCCCCATTCCATACCTAGCCACTTCTCCAACCATGGATTCCCGGGTATGCGGGCTCTAGATTGCACTTACACTGTTCCGTGACTTGCAAACAACACCCTGACTTCTGTGATATACAAATTTACAATTGGACTCTCACATCATACCCTCTTCCGTGTTACACACTTTTCCCATCATCCCCTCTTCCGTGGTACACATTTTGCACTCAAAAGTTACGAGACATACAATTTGACCGTCAGGTCCTCACGTCTCCTGTGGAACTATTGTCACCCCATTTTGAAGCCCGTCCATCCACTTTCCATACTTGGCCATTTCTTCAAATTTATTTTGCGGATCATTAGGTTGGCGAGTTCACGAAATATCCAATTCCTAATCGTCGTTTCCTATGCCCGCACCCTTCACACTTCTTTCCAAGTATGAAATAAATGAGTTTTAATGCTAACATGTCACCATGCCTCGAGGAGACTATCATAATAACTGTTCCTACACAACTTGCACAAAAACATGCAAAAAATATCCTGCTAGGTAATGCGATATCTATTACAAATATCAATATATTAGTGAAAACGAATTCCACCGACCATTTCCGTATTCCGTACTTACTGACTTTTTCACTTATGGGTTCTTGGACTGGCGGGTTTAATATTTCCCTTGCATTGTTTCGTGACTGGCAAAAAACACCCAGAATTCCACGATATACATGCAGAAAAGATCTTGCCAGGTAATGGGATATCT
>JASDQU010282884.1:0-10512 GCA_032191745.1 Picea mariana
CAACTATGCATCAACTATGACTCATCAATATGTACCAACATATTGATGAGTCATAGTTGATGCATAGTTGAAACATGATTGGTACATACCTGGTACATGTTTGGATGCACTTGTTTATGGTAGAAGTTGATTACAGGTAATTTGGTACAAGTTGGTGCATGGTTGAGGTACTTGTTTATGGTACAGGTTGATTACACGTTGAGGTACAGGTTGTTGCATGGTTCAGATTTATTGGTACAGGTTTACATCAGTATATCTCATAGTGACAGGTTGAAAGTGGTTCCATTATTCTACTTCTACTTCAGGGTGGCAAGATGAGGCAAGGACAGGTGGTTGTATCCACCTTCCGGTTGTAGCTGGAGAACATAGGGGTTTGTAGCCTCTTTCTGGTTGTAGCCAGAGAATTGGGGAGTTGGAGCTTCCCTTAGGTTGTAGCCTAAGAAACTAGGGGTTTGGAGCCTCCTTCAAGTTGCAGCTAGAAAAGAAAGGAAGTTGGTGCTTCCAATGAATGTAATTCTTCAAGACATATAAGAAAAAACATTATGTGGTTTTCTCCCAATTTGGGTTTCCACGTAAAACACTGGTGTACTGTGTATGTGTATGTTTATTCATTTTTTCATTGCTTATTTACTCTGTATTTATTGGATGATAATGCTTCATTGATATAAAACTTGGATTATATGTTTAAAAAGGATTAAATTTCTCTATTACTGATTCACCCCCCCTCTCAGTAATCCAATAGGTTCAAACTTTCATATTCCAATTTCTGCGATATCCATTTTTCACCCATAGATCCACGATCTACATTATGAAAATCAGAATCATTGAACTCCTAAGTATCTGATCACTCTTATATTGAGTCTGACCGACTGCATTACAACACTTAGCCTATTTTTGAATTTTAGAAATCACGGGTTGGTGGGTTGGCGAGTTCACAAATATTCCCAAATCCTAATCACTCTCGTCCATCCCTGTCATCCTCGTACTTTTCCCAATATGCATTTAAGAATGGTTTAATGATACTAACTCATTATGCAGGTTCCATAAAGATCATCATTAATAAGCAAAGGGATCAAGAAAATTTCTCATTAAACCTCATTAAAGAAGCGATTTGACAAAGATTATATTATTGTTATCTCTCTCAAGTGATCATTGCAAATATTATCTGGAATTAAAAGAAAACTCTCATCAATTTATGGCCAAAACATCTCAACAACAGTTCTGTGGTGATACTTTGAATATTTTTGGGCGTGAGGACCAGAACATTTAGTGGTCTAGAGCGTATTCTAACTATTCATCCCCTTCTGCTTAGAAGGAAGTGATTTGGACGTCCAAAATTGCTCGTGCAGGGTGTGTCCCTGAGGTTTTCTATTGCAAGGAACTTGTTTCATGGTGCATTGAGAAATATGTACCAAGTTAGCAGATTATTCAACTTCAAGACCATTATCCCATCTCTCTTTCACCTCAAGTATTTCGTAAGATGTTGAAACTCCCTAAACCAATACTTACTTTCAAAGGAGAGGATTACAAGGATTTCCTGAAAATTCATGACAACATCCTGGACCTATTGCCTGATTTCTTGGAGAATCCCACAGCCATCCATGAAGATATTACTAGGTTGTAGGTCAACTCGTTCAAAAACCTGTTTTGGAAAATTTATTAGTTTCTCACGAGGGTGATAGGCCAAGAGAATACCACTAGCATTTCCCGTATGATTCTTTATATATTATATTTTACTGTCAAAGAGAAAGCCATTTTCGATTGGGGAAAACTGATTTCCATTGAAATATCTTCCTAATTGCACAGTACAAAAAGGATAAGAAATTCTATATGGCTTCTTATTTGGTATTTTCGATAGCATATTGATGTCAATTTCCTAAATTGTCTATCTGTAAGAGGGTGAAATGTGAATTTGACCCAGTTACCTTCTGGTACCAAGCGTTGTGGAGACACAAAGATTCTTTGAATTTCTATGATTTTTTCAATGATTTTGTCTTGGGTTTTAAAGGATTGTTTTTTGGAAAAGATACCCCCATAATATCCAACCAGGAAAGTAAATTCCTGTATAAAAAGGGGACGTTGGAGAAAATGGAAAATTACAATGTTATCAGGATTTTTGGCTCTAAGGAAAATCCCACCTTTCTTCCATGCCATATATCTTATAGAATTTTTATTATAGAATTCGCAAGGCAATACAATTTATGGTTGCACTTTTTTCATGAGAAACGAAAAAAACAATTCATACCCTTTCATTGGAAAATTAGGGACTTTATATTCATAAATATAAAAACAATCGATGAATTTGCAAACCACTTCCACAATTTGAATCTCAAATATGTTGAAAAGATAAAAGGGTTTGACCCTAAGATAATTTTTGTGGAACATATACTAGCAGTGGGATTCAACAATTCATTTATCCATACTATTCTAAGTGAAGAAGAAGATAATATATTAGGTGCTCCTATTCACAATGTTGTTGACTTGGAAACGATACTCGGGACCAATGAATTTTACATGCAGAAAGGAAAGGTTCCCAACAAGAAGAGTGCCCAGTTCCCAACTATTATTTCTAAGACTAAAACATCTTGGATAAATGCTCCAGAGGCCCACCCATCTAGAAAAGTGACCAACAATAGTTCAGGCGGTGGAGGAGAAAAGAATCCCCCTTCAGCAAAAACTGAGAGCTCGCACAAGCTTCCTCTAATAAAAAAGAGGAAAAACGTCGTACAAGAGGAAGAAGAACAATGCATAGAGAGTGACATTAATATCTTCTCCCACTAAGATATTGAGCTCGAGGATGACATCGATAATTTTTTTCCCCATTGGATTAGTCATGGAACACGACCCACCAAAATCCATCATTGGAAATCATTGATAATGAGACCTTCAACGAAGAAGAATCATTTGTTTTTCAAAGCGCTATCTTCAACATGGATTCAAAGAAATTAATTATTGAGAAAAGTGATTTTAAGAATAATAAAGGAAAATCTCGTTCATAGGTTGACCTAAGAGATATGCGGCCTTCCCATATTTCTATAATTCATAGAGAAACCGATGATGCACTGGATGAACCCATTAGTGGTCTTGAAGCGGAAAACATGAAATTAAAAGAAAGGATCAAGGAACTACAAGAGACCTTAATGCATCTTCCACTTATTTCTAGTCCTTTGAAAATCCTTAGACCCACCACACCCACTGTTAAATTAAAAGTATCCTCAAGATTACTTACATCATCCAGGAGCTACGTGGAGAGAAATATCAAGAAAAGAATGGCATTGATCATAGAGGCTTGGGAAATTTCAAAAAACATGGTTTTTTTTGGCTGGAGGGTGCATGCCTTCCATGAGTAATTGAAATCCAACCTAAAGAATGAAGAAGGTTTTTTCCTTTATGAGGAATCGATGCTCTTAATTTACACAAACCATGAGAAAAAACAAGAATCTCAAAAAGGAATTAAATTTGGCATGCAACCAATCATTGAAAAGGGAGTGAAAGGATCTTTTCAACTCCTCAAACAAGATAGAAAATGAAGGCTTATTTGAAGAGTTAAGCTAAAAATTATGCCAATAACCTTCAAATTACAATAAATTGGCAAACAAAAATTCCAATGACCTCCAAAATACACAAATTCCTTTACATGCAAAAGTGGAAATTTGTTTGATTGCTCCATCACAATAGACAATGGATTCAAACCCAAGCTCCTCCTTTTACCACAAATATATTTTCCAATAGTTTATTAGGTTTTCTTCCAAGATGTGGATCATTGAAAACAATTGGAATACTATAGTAAGCACTCCTAGCAACCTTGGAGGTGTCGACGCCATCGCTGATAGTTAAACCCAAACAGACTAATTACTGAAACCGATGCCAATACTGAGCAATATGTGAGCGACGATGAGCATGGCCATATTGATTGAACCACCATTAAAGGTTTCCCTTTTCAAGAAAATAATCCCATGGTGGTTGATGCGAAGGAGGCGATTAGGCCAACTATGTACAGAGACAAAGTGAATGTTTTGGAATTTGGTTGTTGAATTTATACTAATCATTGATATGTGCTTGCTTCATATTCTGGAAATTTTTTGGGAAGAATACCATGTGAATAATTTCTTCTGGAAAGGATCCATCAGCATCACTTAGGGTTTGTCCCAGATTATTGAAGATTCTAGAACATATAGCTTCACAAACTAGATTTATTCCCTCCGTGGAGCCAATCATATGCTAGAATAAATTTCACATCCTTGACCATCTTGATGGCTCTCCAAAATACAACATCTAATTAATATAGGAAGCCCCCTTTCCGAAAATGATCAACTACATTTGTGCCTTCTAGAGAAACGAAATCATGGTCTAGATATCTAACTCCTTAGTGTAGATCTACAAAATCAAACCCAAGCAAGACCAAATGGGCACCAAGGGTTTGATATTTGCTAAGAAACCATTTGAGAATTTGACAAAGGGATTCACAACCTCTTGTTGGTCAAGATCCTACAAATTATTGTACATATAAACCAGTGAGAATTTGATGAAGGGATTCAAATCCTCTGACTGCTCGCGCTCCTAGAAATCACTGCACAAATAAATCAGTGAGAATTTGATGAAGGGCTCTGTAGCCTCCATGCATGGTTTTGTTGAATGAAATCATCTGTCCTGGAAAGGGGAACCTCATCATACATCAGATAACCTTCTAAAAATTACTAATCAACAATGTGCCATCTAAATATATTTGATCAATATCTTTCCCACGTCATGGTCCAAGTGAAAAAACTAGAGTTTAGAAGCCATTTTTGGAAGATTTACACTAATAAATCCGATTTCAAGCACTACGAATTCTAGTTGAAGAATAATGAATAAGGGAAACCAAGTTCCTTCCCTAGCTTTCCTATGAAGTATGGTGGTTCATGTACATACTCTTGGACTTTGGCCTCTCACACATCAAACAACCATATCTGTGAGAAATCAGGACTATACAACTTGGATTTAGAGGAAGAGAACACAATGTGAAACCCTAGCTCAACCCCTCTAACAAATAAAACAATAGATCAACTAGCTCTATGAGGAAAAAAACAACATACAAATGAGAAAACTACTCCCCACAACATATCAATAGAACTTCCCTCGATCATATTACAAATATAGGAATACTGTGAGCCAGATGTACACTTTGGTAGGAGGACCTTCAAATCCCCTCTGATCAAACAATTCAGATTTCAAAAGAGATTGTTGGAGAAAAAAATATTCACAGAAACATTAGGACACATAAACACAACTACTCTCACCTACAATAATCTATTCCTCTACATAGGATTTCATTTCTCTTCCAAGGTCACTGGGCCTTCCGTGAGGGAGTTAAGCCCAGTCCAGCTTTGATACCATATTGAGAAATGTGAGAGTAGATATTATTATGCACAAACCAAAAAAAAGTGTGAGATCTCTCTCTTAAAAAGGAATAGAGTACATATTAATACACGATCTTAGCCTCAAGATAGGATAACTACCTTGATCTACTAGTTGAACAAATATCTCAACCTCACACCAATCTAGGAAGCATCTAGTTGGATGTGAGAGATTCACTCCAACTAGTTCCAACAACTTCCTAAAGACTAGGAACAACAAGGTGATCTTAACAACCACACCAACAGATAAAACTGACACCGAGACTCAGATGGATGAACCGTCAATTGCATTTAATCCAGAGCACCAAGTTTTATCTAGTGGGGCCCCTCTGATGTCATTCATTCAACCTACAAATAATTTGTTGGAGTATCTCCAACACTAGGGTTTTACTCAATGAGGCATAGTACAATTTTTGAAGAGGAGGTTGATTTTCAAGAACATTGTGTCGGGAATTTATGGGTAGTTTACTCGCATGGGCCTTGGCCAAACAGACTTGCAGGAGCTTATGGAACTCCGTGATGTTGCTCGGTTTGGGTTTTTTTCCCTTGGACTAAATTGGCCACATGTCCTTGAATGGATTCAAGAGGTGAGTTGCAACGCACAATAAAACTCAAACCAGTATTTATATGGATGAACCATCAGTTGCATTGGATTCGGAGCACTAGGTTTCATCTATTGGGGCCCCTCCACTTTCATTTCATCGACCGAAAAACCGTTTATTGGAGTATCTTTGACACTAGGGTTTTTCTCAATGAGGAATAGTGCAATTTATGAATAGGAGGTCGATTTTCAAGAACACCGTGTCAGAAATTTATGGGTAGTGTAGTCACATGGTCCTTGGCCAAACAAACTTATGGAAGCTTATGAAACTCCATTATGCTCCTCAATTTTGATTTTATTCCCCCAGACCAAATTGACCACATGTTCCTGAATGGATTGAGGAAGTAAGTTTCAAATCACGATAAAACTCAAATCGGGACTTAGATTGATGAACTGTCATATGCATTAGATCTGAAGTGTTGGGTTTCAACTATTAGGGCCCCTCCATTATCATTTCGTCGACCAAAAAACCATTTTTTGTAGTATCTCCGGCACTAGGTTTTTTCTCAGTGCTTATTACATATGTTTGACAATTTAACACGTTGTTAGGCTAGACATGGCATGGAAAGTGAAGCCATGGAATGACAATGCATGGCTAGTGAAGTCATGGAAAGGTAAGTAAAGGCAAGTCAAGGCATGTCAAGAAAAGGAAAGGCATGGAAAGACAAGGCAAGGCAAGGAAAGGCATGAAAAGGAAAGGAAAGGCTTAGAATGGCATGGAAAGGAAAGGAAAGACATGAGAAGGAAAGGTAAGGCATGTAAAGGCATGGAAAGTGAAGGAAATGAATGGAAAGGCATGCCAAGGCAAGGAAAGTGAAGGAAAGGAATACATAGCATGGCATGGAAATTCATGGCATGGCATGACAAGGCAAGGTTTGGCAAGTCAAGGCAAGGCAAGGAAAGGAAAGGAAAGGATTGGAAAGACAAGGAATGGAAAGTGAAGGCATGGCAAGGAAAGGCAAGGAAAGGCAAAGCATGGTATGGCAAGGAATGACAAGGCATGGCAAGGAATATAAAGGAAAGGCAAGGCATGGCAAGGAAAGGAAAGGCATGGAAATAAAAGGCAAGCCATGGCATGGCATGGAAAGGTAAGGAAAGGCATGGTAAGGCAAGGCAAGGCATGGCAAGGCATGGAAAGTGAAGGAAAGACATGGAAAGTGAAGGAAAGGAAAGGTAAGTGAAGGCAAGGCAAGGAAAGTGAAGGTACATAAAGTGAAGGCAAGGCAAGTGAAGGCATGGAAAGTGAAGGAAAGGAAAGGCAAGTGAAGGCAATCAAAGTGAAGGCATGGAAAGTGAAGGCAAGGCAATGCAAGTGAAGAAAAGACAAGTGAAGGCAAGGCAAGGAAAGGCATGGAAATACAAGAATACCATAGAAAGTGAAGGTAAGTGAAGGCAAGTGAAGGAAAGTGAAGGCATGGCAAGTGAAGGCAAGTGAAGGAAAGTGAAGGCATGGAAAGTGAAGGCAAGTGAAGGAAAGTTAAGTCATGGCAAGTGAAGGCAAGGCAAGTGAAGGCATGGAAAGTGAAGTTAAGGAAAGGAAAGTGAAGGCAGGTGAAGGCATGGAAAGTGAAGGCAAGTGAAGGCATGGAAAGTGAAGGAAAGGTAAGTGAAGGAATGGAAAGTGAAGGAAAGGAAAGGAAAGTGAAGGAAAGGCAAGTGAAGGCAAGGCAAGGCAAGTGAAGGCATGGCAAGTGAAGGAAAGGCAAGTGAAGGCATGAAAAGTGAAGTAAAGACAAGGAAAGGGAAGGAAAGGTAAGGGAAGGAAAAGCAAGTGAAGGAAAGGCAAGTGAAGACATGAAAAGTGAAGGCAAGGAAAGGAAAGTGAAGACAATTAAAGTGAAATCAAGACAAGTGATGGAAAGGAAAGGAAAGTGAATGCATGGAAAGTGAAGGCAAGGCAAGTGAAGGCATGGAAAGTGAATGAGAGACAAGGAAAGTGAAGGTAAGGTATGGAAATACAAGAATACCATAGAAAGTGAAGGCAACTGAAGGCATGAAAGTGAAGGAAAGTGAAGAAAGTGAAGTCATGGCAAGTGAAGACAAGTCAAGTGAAGTCATTGCAAGTGAAGGAAAGACAATGAAAGTGAAGGAAAGGAAAGGCAAGTGAAGGCATGGTAAGTGAAGGCAAGGAAAGGTAATTGAAGGTAAGGCATGTGAAGTCAAGGAAAGGAAAGTGAAAGGAATTCAAGTGAAGGAAAAGAAAGTGAAAGCATGAAAAGTGAAGGAAAGGAATGTGAAGGCATGACAGGTGAAGGAAAGGAATGTGAAGGAATGGAAAGTGAAGGAAAGGAAAGGAAAGTGAAGGCATGAGAAGGTAAGGGAAGGCATGGAAAGGAAATGTAAGGAAAGGAAAGTGAAGGAAAGGAAAGGCATGACATGGCATGCAATTCAAGGCAAGGCATGGCGTGGAAAGGAAAGGAAAGGAATGAAAATAAAAGAATACCATAACAACCATGAAATGAAGCCAAAATTATTCCTTTTACATGCTTATGGTAATTCAATTACACCATCGATATCACTTATAATATTGATGGTCTCCATTAACTTATCATGCTCAGAGTAAGGAAAGAAGTATTGTATCTTTGATGAGTTTTGTTGAGCACTAAACACATCCTAAAATTTTATGTCCATTTTTTACTTTTTGGGTACCACTTGATCCTTTGCACTGTCTGTTTTGCCTTTAGTATGAAACTAATACCTGTGCTTATTTTTCATATTTCATGTCTGTTTTTTATAACGTTTGCTTGAACATACAAAAAAGACTCATCTTAACTATTAAAGGGTACTTAACAACTACTTAAAGAATCGGTAAACTAAATCTTTCCCCAACGCGCTTAGGAGTTCAACATAGGTAAAGATTAAAGGTAGGAAAAAATCGTTTGAGAAGTTTAAAATAACCGAGCTCCGATCTTCATCGGCATTGGCAGATGAAAGTATTTCTTTTTACGATTGAACTTTGGCAGGGGTATCGTCGTAGACTGATCTGTTCAGCTTCGGCAGGAAAATGAAAAAGTAAGCATCGCGCAAAGGAGAGGAATGGTATTGTAGATCGCCGACACCCAACACGATTTCGGTGTCGGGGAGTTACAAAATAAAATACACATTAATTTTACATTTTAAAATGTCGATCCCCGACGCCACCGAAGTATACGCGGTCGCAATATCTATTCCCTTTAGTGATTTCGACGTGAGTAGAGTCCCTAAGTGAAATCCTTACCAACCATCTGAATGCTAAATTTTATGTTCAAATACTTTAAATAACCTAGGGTTAATGAAACCATGTTAACATCAATTGATATCGAAAGTTTTAAAGGAAACATGTCAACAAGTTTACAATGCAATAATAACAGTTATAAAATCCCATAATTTGCGCGAAAAAATCAAATAAAATAACACAGTTAATTTACATCCAAAAGGGAACGTGATACATTCAAAATGCTTTGAATTTTCATATAATTAAAATATTCCCCTCCAAGCTTGGGCCCCATACAAATAGATACTGTCAGCGTCTTTACTAACTGACCAAGTCACAGTGAGAGTATAAAACACTTAAGACAAAAGAGAAGAAATGTTAAGCATCACTTCGGGGAACGCAAAGCAAGGGCTCGCCCATTTTGCATCTCCTATGCACACACCCTCTCCCAGAATACTTCTCGCACCCTGTAACGTTTCCTTTTCCTCTTTCGCTTACATCCTCTGCGCCCCTTTCAATTGCATAATTGTGTCTTGAGCTTCTCTAATATTTCTTGGATCCAAACTGTGCTTCCTCCATGACCTGTCGACGCCAATACCTCCTGGTTCTTCACCACCAATTGGCTCCACAACTCTCTATTTTCTTGGTAGAGTTCATCTATGGAAATTTGGGCCTGCTCTAACTACTAGATGGAACTCTTGATGATAACCTAGTTCTTTTTCCCTCCCATTTCGTTCCCCGCTTCCTTTACTGGTAGTCCCCATAGGCCCCAACCAGTTAGTAAGCGTCATAGACCCCTCAGCAGTGGGATATACACTCAGCTCAGTTGGGGGGCGGTCTTCCTCCCTTTTTCCTGTATCTTTCCTAGGCCTCCCCCTTCTCCATGGTGTCCATTCCTATGGGGGCATGATCCCTAGTGTACCTCTTTCAGGCATACTTATCTCCACCCCAACTCTCACTAGAGGTACCGACACCCTCTCCGAGAAAAATCCTGTACCTCCTGTCGAAGCTTCAAGAACACTGGAAGCCAATAAGAAAGAGTCCCAGGCACGCTGGGGCTCGGACCTGGCACTCCGACTACCTTGCAAACCCCATCCCTTGTTCAAAGGGGATAACATAGTGCAACAATGTAGTGGATTGGGAATCTACAGATGATAAAGGACCACTACATCGAGTTTCACTTGAATAAACTCGCAAGACCAATGCTACATAGGTATAAACTCGACTTATGCATGGAATTCCCCACTGAAATCCTAGAATTTATAGCGAAACAAAGGAGAAAACCAGAGTGTGCCAAAATAAAAATCATGCCTTGCGACAGG
>JASDQU010282891.1:3182-14600 GCA_032191745.1 Picea mariana
AAAAATATTTCACACTAGTTGATTGTTTGATGAGAATGAATCGACAGTACTAGAAGAAAAAATAAAATTAAATTTAGTGGGAATTATACAATGGTATCGAAGCATATTCCTCTATAGTTGTGGGCTTTGAGAGGCACTTATAATCAAATTTATGAGACCAGAAGATGAGAAGAACGTTACCTACCAAAGACATAGGGGAAGAACCCCAGACCCCCCTAGGTGGGAAGAAGAAGAAGTGGTTAGAGAAGAAGAAACATGAGAGGAAACACCATATATCACACCTAAGGGAAAATAAACTATGGGGGAAGAAGACGATACCAGGATCAACAACCTTTTCAATATTTTGAATGATTTGGCCAAGGGTCAAAATGCCATGATGGACCTTATGGGGAAGCTAGCTAAGAATTCCTTGGAGGGACCAATGAATCATAATCAAAATGGGGATGGGGGTTCAAAAAATGGAGAGGGTAGCCACTCACGTACTACCATGCATAGCCACCCCCACTTGTACACCAATTCCACCAAACCCACTATGCCTCATTTTTTTGGGAATGATGTCACAGGTCCATTGATGCAGGTTGATCAGGAGGAGATATATAGGGAATATTTAGAGGGGTACAGGAGGCTAGGAGATGATTTCCCCTCAACCATGTCATTTGTGGAGTTCTGCAATATGAAGAGAAGAAACCGACTGAGGGGTCCCATGAGGAACATGACACAAAATTTTGAGTTGCAACGTACCCTTGGGAAGGTCACTATTACCAACTTTGACAGGGGATATAAATGCTCCACTAGATCACGGGTGCAGAAGCTCGACACTTACTTCCAGCTACATCAGATGACAGAGACATATGGCATTAAGTTGGCCATCTTGCACCTGGATGGCGAGGCCCATGAGTGGTGGTACCATGGGTTAGTCACCTTGGGACATGTCGAGGTTACCTCCTACCTGGAATTCACACAGAGATTCATCAATAGGTTTGACAGGAAGGACCTTGAGCTTCACTTCAGAGAATTGGCTCAGCTCAAGCAGACAGGTAGCACAAAGGCCTATATATTTAAGTTTCAGAAGGTTGTTGTGATGGTGACAGACATTTCATAGGGTCATTTGGTGATGTTGTTTGTTGAGGGGATAATGGAGCCTCTATGAGGATGGGTTAAGGCCTACAATCCTACCTCCTTGCAGGGCGCAATTAGCAGAGCTCGGGACATGCATGATGCAATACCTAAAAGTCGGTTTCCGCCCAAACCCACTTTTACCCTGAAGACTAAGGAAATCAGACCACCTCAGAGAGATTGGGCTAGCAAGCCCAAACTGGATGAAGAGACCAAGAGAGAATTGAAAAAAAAAAAATTGTGTTTCAGTTGTCAGGAGCCATGGGCACCAAGACACAAATGCGTGGGGAAGGATAGAATGGGCAAGGCCCATTACAATGAGGTATACTCTGACAGTGATAGTGATGAGGATGAGGAGGTGGAGAAGGCACATGAATTTGGACATCCAACATCAGGGGAGGAGTTTTCACAGGCTGGGGCTAAGGACCCAGCCATGGCCTCGATGTCAGGTTTTTCGAGGTATCATACCTTCAGGGTCAACGATGTCCTACAGGGGCACAAGGTGACAATATTGATCGATGGAGGAGCATCCCATAACTTCATTGACGGTAACATGGTCGAGAGGAGAGGAATTCTGGCATAGGAATTTGATGGGTTCACAGTAGTCATACTAGGAGGCCACCAGATGAGTTGCACCAAGTGGATTCCCAAACTCACAATAACCATGGGAAACTACTCAATGACATATGATTTCTTCATGGTGGACATACAAGACACCAATGTAGTGTTGGTCGTTCAATGGATTTACTCTATTGGGAGATACACTACTGATCAGAGGACCATGGAGATGGAGTTCATAGGCTCAGATGGTAAGAAAGTGGTTCTATGAGCCATGCACCAGTACCCATCGAAGATTGTGCCATCGCACAACATGGAGGTAGTTATGAGCCATGGTGATATAGAGTGGGTTGTAGAGTGTTTTATTTATGACAAAGAGCCACCTGACTGTCTGCAACAACTCCCAGAGGGCTTACATGTATTACTCTGAAAACATCATAAAGTATTTAGTGACATTCCTCCTGGCATTCCACCTGATAGAGGTTTTGAGCATATCATAGAGCTAGAAGAGGGGGTCCAAGCAGTTATAACAAACCCCTATCGACACCCTAAAGTTTACAAGGACGAGATTGAAAAAATCATCAACGAATTGTTGAAAATCGACCACATCTCCCCTAGTTCCAGCCCATTTTCCTCTTTTGTTGTCTTAGTCAAGAAGAAGGATGATACTTTGCGGATGTGTATTGACTACAAGTCTCTAAAAAAGAAGACGATCAAGAATCAATACCTCATAGACAGGATCGATGAATTAATGGATGAGCTCAGGGGAGCCAATTTTTTCTCAAAGATTGATCTTCGATCAGGGTATCATTAGATCAAGGTACGAGAGCAGGACGTACCTAAAACAACCTTTAGATGCCACTATGGGAATTATGAGTTTCTGGTCATGTCATTCGGGCTAACTAACTCCCTTGCCACTTTCCAGTCATGCATGAATCATGTGTTCAATAAGAAGTTGAAGAAGTTCTTATTGGTCTTCTTTGACGACATCCTCATATACAACAAAACATGGGAAGACCATCTGCGACATCTTGATGAAGTAATTGGTATTATGGAGAGTTAGTAGTTGTATGCAAAGGAATCCAAGTGAGAATTTGGTATGAAAAAGATGCTCTACTTGGGGTGAATGAGTTACAAGTGCACCAAGAAAAGATCAGGGCGATCATGGAGTGACCAACTCCTAGGAATGTGACATAACTAAAGAGTTTCCTTGGTCTTTGCACTTACTACAGGAAATTTGTTAAGGGATTCTCACAGTTGACAGCGCCACTGAACGATCTCACCAAAAAGGGGGCTTTCGTTTGGATGGAGGAGGCCCAAGAGACATTAAATAAAATAAAGCAGGTGATGAGTTCATGCCCTATTTTAGCACTCCCTGGTTTCACTCTACCCTTTGTCTTGGAGTGTGATGCTTCAGGAATTGGGATAGGAGATGTATTTATGCAAAGAAGTCACCCAATCACGTTTGAGAGTCATAAACTCCGAGAGTATGAGTGACATTACTCCATATATGAAAAATAAATGTTGGCCATAATGCATTCTTTGACCAAATTCTGATAGTACTTCGTGGGAAACAGGTTCAAGGTAAAGACCAATCATAATAGTTTGAGGTTTCTCATGGAGAAAAAGGAGCTCAGCAAGTGGAAAAAAAATGGATCAGTAAAATCAAAGCCTACGATTTTGAAATTGAGTAAGTGAAAGGAAAAAATAATGTGGTCGCTGACGCCCTATCCATGATACCTAGTATCTCTCTCATGGATATTTCAATGGTACGGAAGGCACTTCTATTGGTAGAATACTCCAAAAACAAGTTTTCTTGTGAGATACTTGATGGTCAGGTCTCCGATGACAGATACAGGGTTATTGAAGACATCATATATTGTAAGGATCGAATCTATTTAGTACTAGAATCTCAGTTGAAAGACATAATTTTGCATGTTGCACATACTTCTCCTTTGGCAGGTCATCCAGAATACTTGAAGACTTATAAACAAATCTAGGAGAGGTTCGCTTGGAAGGGTGTCAATACTGATGTATTGAAGTTTGTACGAGAGTGCCACATTTGTCAGCAGAACAAGGTGGAACATACCCATCCAACAGGATTGCTCCAACCGCTCCCCATTCCTGAACAAAAATGGGAAGACATTTCAATGGATTTTATTACAGGGCTACCTTTGATTAAGGGGAAGGGTTGTATCTACATGGTGGTTGACAGACTTACTAAATTCGCCCATTTCTTCGCCATATCGTCCAAATACTCTACAACGCAGGTAGCAGAATTGTTTTTCAGAGAGGTATTTCGGTTGCATGGGTTGCCCAAGACAATTGTCAGTGATCGAGACAACAGATTCATGGGGGAATTCTGGTAGGAGCTATTCTGACTCCTAGGGACATAATTAACGCTTAGTAACAGTTATCATCCTCATACTAATGGGAAAATCAAAATTGTGAACAAATGGCTCGAGGGGTATTTGAGAAATTATGTACTCGGGCAACAAAAGGTGTGGATCAAATGGCTGCACTTGGGTGAGCATTGCTATAACACCACTTATCACATGTCGATCATGATGACACCTTTCAAAGCTTTGTATGGTTATAACGCCACCACCTTTGTGGACAGAGAATTCAGGGAAAATTGGGCACCCAAAGCCAAAGATTGGATTCAAGAGAGTTAGGACATCTTGTGAACTCTCGAAGATAACCTGCAAATGGCACATAATCAACAAAAGATGTATGCCGATAAACATAGAGTGGAGTGTAGTTTCGAGGTGGGAGATTTGGTATACCTCTGCTTGCAGCCATACAGGCAGTCATCCTTGAAAATGAAGGGGGCAGATAAATTGAAGCCACAATTCTATGGTCCCTACATGATTTCGAGGCGAGTCAGGAAGGTAGCTTATGAGTTAGAGCTTCCAGGGGGGTGTAAGATACACATTGTATTTCATGTTTCATCCCTCAACAAGGCAGTGGGACAACCTGTTGTCAACTCTACAGAGATACCACCATTGGATGAGGAGAGGCAGTTGATTCTAATTCTGGAGGAGGTGTTGGAGACTACAGAGTGGAAATTAAGGAACAAGAGCATCAAAGAGTACTTGATCAAATGGAAAAATCTGTTTATCAAGGATGCCACTTGGGAAGGAGAACATATATTGCAACATCTTGGATTGAAATTTCTTGAGGACAAGCAATATCAATTGGGGAGGACTGTAATGTCCTCATTGGCCTAGGAGGCATAAGGAGTGGTTCCGCTAGCCTAATTTGGTTCCCGTAGGCTAAGTCGGAAAATTTACCTAGGGAACTCAACTTTTGCCTAGGAAATGACTTTATAAAGTGAAAAAGGGAAAAAGGGGGGCATGGGTCTTAGGAAAATGAAGTCACTTGAAACTTATAAAGTGTGCAAGCATAAAGTGACTTTAAAAATAAAATTAAAAGTAAGTGAGCGGGAAATAGCTCAATGGAGAAATAAAAGAGGGGAAATTAGGAGGCGCCCCTCATTCTTGCATTCACCCATTTGGAAAATAGATTTTTTGAGAGTTATTGAGGAAAGAGTCTAGGGTTTTTGGAAACCCTTATGCATTTGCTGGTTTTGGTGTTGCAATGATACACCCTAGCTAGTTTGAGATCGGAATCACTCACAAAATCACTCATATTTCGATGCCGGACTTCATTGCGATAGTTTGGTAACTCAAGTTGGCTGTTGTGGCTAAGTTATTATAGTGGATGCTGAGTTTACTCATGTATGGGGGTGATTTTGAGTTAAGAAGGTAGATTTAAACATTAAGAAGGAAAAATTGTTGATGCTAGGTGAGTTTCTGAGTGCAACCCATTGATTAGGTTGAGAAAGGCAGAGTTTCCTTCATAAAATTCGTGGGTCCCCTAGCCCATACATTCTTTTAGAGTTGGGTGCATTTTATGTGAGTAGAAGGGTGACTTTGCTTGTAGGATCCGAGTCGTGTTCTTAGGCAGCATTACCACTATTCTGGGGTGATTTTCTCTTAGTAATTGCCAGGGATGATTTTAGGGGCTAAATTTCACTCATGGGCTAATTTTCCATGGTTTTTCCAAAAATGAGATTCACTATTTTAAAAATGATTCGCCCAAATTCTATAGGATAAAATTATTTTACCTTAAAAATTGCCAAAATTTTATAAAAAACTATATAAAATACTTAGAAATTTGAATATTTTTACAAAAATATTGCCAAACATTTATAGTCGACATATGAAGGATTACTAAGATTCGCCAAGGTTTCTACATTTTAAAATAATTTTTCATCCTTAAAATCATCCCTGGTAATTGTTGAGTATACACTGGCTGGGCATATTCTCTCACTGTTGGGAGTGTTTCTCACCTATGGGGCGCACATCTCATTCACTGGACGCATTTCCTAACTACTGGTTGAAATCAACTTGGATATAACACTGAGCTACTATGTTAAGAGGAGTTATTCCTCAGTTATTTGGTTGATTAATGTTGGATATGCCGAGTCTCTTCATGTGGACAACACCATAAACAAGCTGGGCGATTATCTTCCATTTCCAGCCTATAGCTACCTATGTAATCCAACATACAATACTGTTATGACTCATTTGACATGAGTGCTATGTAATTTCTGGAAGAGTAGATAGCTCATTCTTTTGCTACTCAGGTCAGATCTACTTCTTGTTGCCATTAATATATTGTTGTTGGATTTTAAATTCCTTATTGTTGTAGTATGATATTAGAATAATAAACTCAGACCAACATTTTGTGAATTACTGCTACATTGTTACTTTCATTGAGTGATGGTAATACTATTCAAAGATAGAAAATTGTTGGTAGAAAACTGTATAACAACAGGTATAGAGAAAATTATTTCACACTAGTTGATGATTTGATGAGAACGAATCAACAGTAGAAGAAGAAAAAATCAAAGGAAATTTAGTGGGAATTCTACATCCATCGAGCCCAAGAGATCAATGGTGCACATGGCTCCCATAGGAACAATGAAAACCTCTCCCCCCTTGAGTTGGATTGGAGAAAATTCTAACAGGAAATACCGAATAGGTAGAACAAAATTCACGATGGAATGGACAAATTGCGATGGGGCTTTAGGTCAGTAGGCAACTTCAAGGAGGATTATCACCTAGCAATGACAACGGGTAACAAAGATCATCCCACTTAGGACCTTTGGGTCAGAATCTGGAAGCAACAATTTTGGTCCAAAATCTCATTCTTCCTGTGTCTATTATCACATGGTAAAATACTTACTTGGGACAACCTCCTTCGTCGAGGTTTCATGGGCCCTAATTTATGTTCACTATATTTCCAGTAAGTAAAATCTATAAAACATCTGTTAATCGCCCATTTCAAGAAATTGAACCTAACGTACGCTGAAAGGCTAAAAGGGTTTGACCCTAATGGCATTTTTGGAGAATATTTACTGGGTGTTGGCTTTAACACCTCTTTTATCCATAGACACCTGACCCAAGATAGGGACAGTGTCGACAACAATCCTGCTTCTGCCCATTGCGACGCAGAGACATTGCAAAGCGCAACTGAATTGTACAGACAACATGGTAAAGTATCTGGTGAGAAGAGTACCCAGCCCCCTACCAACACTCCCAACAGCACGACACCACGGAGCGTCGCTTCGACGGTCCATCCTAGTAAGAAAGAAACCCAAAAATCTTCGAACGGAGGAGGAGATAAGAACCTTCCTCGCATAAATATTGATAGTTCTCACAAAGTTCCACTGACGAAGAAGAGAAAAAACAATGCAGGCCACGCGGAGGAACCCGAAATTGACAGTGGAAAACTGCAAATTGAAATTGAAGCTGAGTAGATGCAAAAAATTGGGTCATCCGCGGTGGACATATTTGACATCGAATTTTTTGACATAGATGAATCCTTCGTAATCCAGAGTGCTATTTTTGACAGCCAATCTAAAAGTATGGTCATTGAAAAGAGAGATGTAACAAACATGAAAGGCAAATCTCGAACAAAGATTGAATTTAGCCAAATGACCATGTCCAAAATTTGCTCGTTTCACCAGATAACCGGTGACGTTCTTCGCGATTCCATTGGCGGAATGGAGACAGATTATGCCAATCTGAAACATCGCCTCAACGCATTTGAACAGGCTTGCATTGCAACACCAGAATTTGCCAGTCCTTTGGAAAAAATCATGCCTTCTACCACTGCAACGAAGATGAAAGTATCCTCTACCCTTCTTGCATGCTCCAGAGCCCTTGTAGAGAACAACATCAACAAAAGAATGCAGCTAGTTACTGAAGCCTGGGAAACATCACAAAATTTAGTTTCCTTCAGAAAGAAGGCCAATGATTTGCTTGAACATTTGGAGGCGAATTTAAAAAAAGAACAACTTTTCTGTCATCAGGTGCTGGACCCTTTTGCCAACTATGCCCTGAACACATCGGAACTAAAAATAATATAGGAGAAACTCCCCTCCCTAAAGCGCACCAAAAAAGTAAAAGCATGCTGGCAAAAAAAAAATTGAGAACCTGCACCTCATTGTCAAATCATGTAAACAAGTCATATCAGAAAAGGAAAATTTATTCACAAGCCTGCTCCAGATGGACTTAGCCGGAACTACCAATGAGGTTCAAGATCCAAACTTAATTCTAAAATCCTTGTCAGTCACCAAAGAAGCGTTCCAGGAACAAGTTGATATTTTAAAGGGGTTGTCTTTCGAAAAGTTTTACGACATACTTGAACATCGTCTAGATGAGCATGAGCACTGGGTACTGGACTATGCCTCACACAATGAAGAAATTGAACAGAGTCTGCATAGTATTTCAATGGATCTAAGGAAATTAGAAAACGACCTTTACGGCATAGAGATCCGGGATGAAATCAACACAACCCCCATGAAAAGCTACATCGAAGAATGGTTCCAACTCAGAATGGAAAGGCTCGTCCAGGAAGGGCAACAACTGATCAACAGGAGTCCACTGCCCATCGACGACAGCAACAAAAATGCATTAGTTTCATAGTAAGTCTATACTGCCATGTTGTTTTGTTTATCATTCCAGTTTAAGTCTATGTTGTCATCTTCTTTTCTTTATCAATCCACTTATGTCCTCTTTAAATAGAAAACTGTAACCAAAGGCTCATAAGTTCCAATTTCTTCTTTTCAGGTCTTCCTCTATACCATCGCACACTTCTTTCGACGTTCCTAATTCTTGTACTTATTTCTTTTTATGGTCTGCGGGAGCCCCAATCCCAGTCTATATGACAAACGCATTTAAATTTCCACAAACATGTAACATACAATATTAATTTTTGTTAAATTTCAAAGAAAACTGATTTGAAAATGTCCTTATTGTATACTAAACTTTGGGTTTCCAGGAACCTTCTTGTTTGTTCCAAAGAAAACTAATTCGGATATGCTACATTTCTTGTCTCCTATTACATGCTAATTTTTGGGTTTTCAACGACGTTGATAGTTTAAATGTTGATGTAATTTCCTGATATATGTAACAACCATTATTTATTTTATAATAAGTTTCTATAGTTCACAAGCCCACTTCTCAATTTGTATATTGCGGAACTGTCGATGGTTTTTGTAGGACACGAAAAAACAGAGGCCCATTTTTGAAACTGCCAGCCCGACAACCCGCAATCCAAAGACTTGCTAATTATGGAATGAGCAGTTAGTCCATGCTCTATAAAACATGTGCAAAGGAAACTAATTCGGCAATGTTATATCTTTTTTTAAAAAAAAAAAGCCTTAGTTTTAAAGCAAAGTAATTCGGTGCAACATATGTTATTACTATTCTATTATATAACATACATTATTAATTTCTGGTAAATTTCTATAGTCCGCAACTACGCCTCTCATTTTGTATATCGCGGAACAGTCGGTGCTATTTGTAGACCACGGAACATCAGACACCCAATTTTCAGCGCACCAACCCGAGAACCCATTATACAAAAACTGCGTACATATGCGATGAGGGCTACAAATTTCGTATCTATAAAACTAAAAATCTACTTTATACAAATGCATATTTCGTATGTATAATTTATTTACTAAATAATCTACTTTATACAAATACATTGTTCGTATGTATAATTTATTTACTAAATATCTACTTTATACAAATACATATTTCGTATGTATAATTTGTTTATTTCTGATGACTTTCTATGTCCTAGTTTTAAAAATAACCAATTCGGTAATGCTAAATTTTTTGTGTCCAACAACCTTTCAAACATTGATAATTTCTGATATTTTTTCAAGAAGAACTAATTCGAGAATACTATGTTCTGCACGCAAACCACATGTATTTCAACTTTCTAGCCACCTGCCTGTACTAGGTCACATTTACTCCCATACCAACCTGACAGGCCTATACCAGGTCACATTTACTCCCATATCAACCTGGCAGGGACTACGCTGCCATGCAACACTTGTTAGATTCACTTACCCATTACTTATATAAAATCACTTGTACATTACACATTACTTATATTAAACCACTTATTAGATTCACTTAAGAGATTTAGAAATGTAAGGAAATGTGAGGAGCTTCACTAATACATGGCTGCTCAGCGTTCTCATTTTGTTTTAGAGGTTGTCATTTTTTCCATGGTTATTTTGTATATCTTTCTTTTGGCCTTTCTTAGTGCATGTATCTCTTTTTTTAAATGTAACTTGTGAGTATGATGGTTTGTTGAATGTTTTATTTATTTTTCTTAATTAACATATTGTTTTTTTTAATAGCTGATTTGAATTTATTTTACTTAATTTACATGTCATTTATTTTTAATTGCTAATTTGTTATTAGTTAATATGACTATTTTCTTAATGCTTTTCATATAAAATTTAAAATTTAAATTTTCAACTTGTTTAATTTACTGTTTTACCTTTCATAAATGATTGATTGTTAAGTGAATATAATTGATTATACAGCCTTTATACAAGCAAAATGATTTATTTTAAAAGACAGTATTTGACATCTGCGCCAACTTCACGTTTTAACAACTACAAACCACCTTTAAAATATCTCAGAGTCAGTCCAATCTGAAAATATTGAAGTTGTACCAGTATTTAAATGGCATATAAAGGTGTTACTTCTGTCTGGAGTCTATATGGATGGATTTCTAACGGATGAGTGCACAGGTTAGGGTTAGAGTCCTGGTCTTGTGTTTTTTTTTTTTGTGAAAATACAAATAATTAAATATGTGGTCCGTACAAAAACTTGAAGTAACTGGATATTGATAGGGAGTGGGTTAACTTGGGAGTAATCTTTCTTTCTGAGTTATTTTACTGGCAGGTTTCTAAATTTCCTATCAATTTAGAATTCAGAGTTTTCGAGCATCTGGGTTGGTTTAAAATGGGGCAAATCCTTGAGGCAAGATTTTGAAATGCATGAAACTTTGATCCATTCGAAACTCAAACTACCCCTAAAAATTTGACTGTATTCAGGTCAGTTCTTTTGCTCTAAAGACAAAACTCAAAAAATAAGATTACTCCCAAGTTAGACTTGGAAATAATGGAGATATTAACTAGTTGATTAGCTTCAGTAATAAGCGCATGTTGTAAGCGCCAGTTAGCTTAGTTAAGAGTCAGTTCTCTGGTTGTCTTTTGGTTTGCATGTAGCCGACTCGGGAGAGTCCTTTCCTATATAAGGATGTAATCCGTCTTTGTTTAATATCAAGAAGTGAGCGTAGCCTCACCGTGTTTGTTTGCCTCGCATATTTTATCTTGGTATCAGAGCCACGAGGAGAAGGTGC